>CAWUFW010018647.1:0-65000 GCA_963921515.1 Calotriton arnoldi | reverse complement strand
TAAGGTAACTAGAACACGCGCCCCCATCATGTACAGTTTTCTCATCAATAATTTTTACAGCAAATGTAGCAGTGATATTATCAATGAAGTCATGGAAGATGTCATGAGCAGATTTACAACAAATTACAAGAAGCACTCTTTCTGGACCAACATCTAGCTTTCTGCCAAAATTCTGTTCAGCGGTTCGGGCTGTAGTCGTGTCTAAAATCCCTAGGGGAAATTGCATGGGGAAAACATTTATTGGGACCCCCTCTTTTTCTCAGCCCCTGCTTGATGAATCACCCCAAAAACTTTCCGGACTGCAGCTAAAGTGAGTGGCAAACTTGTTTTGGAAATTTAGTGGAGGTTTGTCAAACAGCGTCCTAACTATAACTATCTACTGTGACCACCAGTAGGTAATATATTAACTACTGGTGGTTGCCAGTAGGTAGTTCTAGTAAGGACCATGTTTCCATAGGAAAAGCATTTTTTGACCTGCCTATATCTTTGGCTCCGTTTGATGAATCTTTACGAACTTCTAAAAAAAAGTGCCCCAGTGATTTCAGTTGTGTATGGAAAGTTTTGAGGTGATCCGTCAAGCAGGGCCCAAGAAAAAGGGGAGGTCCAATAAAAGTGCGTTTCTCATGGTAATTCCCATAGAGTCTTTAGACAGCCCAAACCACTGGACGGAATTGCACCACATTTGGCAGAAATATAGATTATGTTCTGGAGATCACGCTTTGTGTTATTTGGTGTAACTCCGTTCAGTAGTTTTGGAGATATTAAGATTAAAGAAAAAACAAATTTGTATATCTGGGCTGAGCCTAAGCACATATCTCATGGTGGGATCTGATTGGCATATAGCTGTGTCTGAACTGGGGTGGCGAAGTAAGCTAAAGAACGATGATGGATTCAACCCAGATCTGTGATTGCTGGGCTCTGATTGGCTGCCAACACTTTAACAAGGAAGTGTTGGTAACCATCTTGGGACCAATATACATGATAGCACCCCATTGAAATTCATTGTAGTGAATGGCAGGTTTTGAGGGTCAAAAAGGAGAACTTATAATGGGTGTTAACTTATTAATTTACAATATAAATCATTTGTTGATGGTACCACACTAATTTTGAGAATTGTGGTGTGTTCTAAGGTGATTTTACGCTGTGGAAAAGCCTTCTGCTGGGATTTCATGAATCATGTTTGAGAGAAAACTGTTTTCTCATGATTTTCCCATAAAGGTTATGGAAGGTGCTCCAGAAGCTAAAATGAGAGCATATTTTCTATAAATTCACACTATCTTTCTCAGCCATATGATAATGAAGTCTGACATTCCCAGTAAATCATGTACTTCCAACAGGAGCAGCCTATCAGTTAATTCCCTTGTGTTACTGCTGCCTGCCAGAGAGTTCTAAAGAACAACTAGAGCGTTAACAGTGTTACTTATGACAAACGTATGGCACACCTAAAGCCATGTTGATTGAATCAAAGTAGTAAAACTAAAAACATTTAATTTAGAAAGGAACAAGATGAGGGGGTTTAGTTTGTCATCAAATTGATGGTTAGTGTGGTGAAAAGCAAACTTACGACACATTTTAAGTGAGTTCTCAAATATCTTCTTCTTCTATCTGAATAAAACATTCTGACATGCAGATTGAAACATGCACTATCAACACCAGCAGCAGACTGCAGCTATCTCCCTGGTGATCAGCAGCTTTACTACAGTGTCCTAATGAGCAGCTAGAGTGCTAACATTCTGAATTTATGCCAAACTTGTGGCACATCTGAACGCCATCTTAATGGAATCAAAGTAGAAAACTGAAGGCATTTTCTACTGTAGATACTGCAGTAAATGAGGAAATTTGGGTGCTTCATAACAAATAAGTCTCTCAAGTTGGCCACCAGAGGAAAAGAGACCAAATATAGCACAAATATCACCCAAATACAGCCCAACTATAGCCCAATTACAGAAGTGTTTTTTGTTCTTTTTGTAGTTATATATAGCGCAGACCGGACCCAAAGGTATAGGAGTGTTTTGCATGAGCATCAGTTACATTACACAAGGACACATTCATTTTGATTTTAGGCATGGGGAGATTAAGTGATTTGCCCATAATCACAGGATGTCGAGCTGACACTGAAACTCAAACCTGGTTCCCCAGTTGCAAAGTATTGCATCTCTGGCAGTAACTCCACATTCTCTCCCTTAAGTGTAACATATAATCATAGCAAATTATTGAAAAGTGCTTTGTTCGCTATTTGAGAACTCCAAAAATATGTCCTCATTTTAGTTGTTTAGAGCACTAATCATAATTGCTATGGGAATAAGACCCTCTCATGGAAGAGGGTACAGAGGCAAATAGTTGGACATGCTGTGCAGGTGGGAGGGGCAGTGACAGCACAATGGACAATGGATGGCAGGGAAAAGGGGGCAGGGGCAACAAACCAAGCATGCAGTACAGGCAAGAGAGGCTGTGGCAATATAAAAGACCGTTGAGGGCAGAAGAAAGAGGCAGTGAAAGAACATCCATAAATGCGAACAGACCTGATTCTGGCAGGAGACTCCAAATGTTTTTAAGCCCAACATCACACACTTTGCATCATTCCCTCTGAATTTAAAAGGTTTAAGTTTAGAACTGCAAAGATTTGTTGAAAATGCACTGGAAATATTTGTGAATATCAATAAGTTGACATCATTGCGGGAGTTCACAATGTTTGCATCGTTCACTACAAAACAAAAATGCCCTATCTTGCAGCACAAGGTGTAATTTGTGCCTACGTAGCAACTTGAGCAGTCATACTCTGCACACATGGATACCCAACGGTGGTGACGTTTTCCAATCAGGAACAACTGTTCTGTGAATTAGTGATCTTAAAAATGTAAGTGTAGGGTCATCATTTTGGAGTGACTGGGACCAGCAATCTTTGACCATGTGTTGCTGTTTGCAACTCTTGTGGATTACGTTGCAGTCTCTGTGATTTAACCAATCTCGTCAATAACCATTTAAAATGAAGTATTGCTATGGTTTGTGCTAATGTTTTTAGCTTGTTGTCTGTATTTGTTACCACTCACTGGTTATAGATCTGCAAGATGTGTTACTGCCTCCTCTATTTTACAGATAATTATCAAATAGAGGTGCAATAGCTTGTCACCCGGGTCAAAAGTCATGTGCGTTCATCTCTTTCTCAAGTCATCAAGTTAAAAATTCATGTCATGTCACATTTACTGCTCAAATGATTTTGGTTTTAATGATTTGCAAAAACAAAGCATCAAAGTGAGAACTCTCCACAAGATCCATCAATTTGTAAGTGTGCATTTCAGAAACAACCTTGGGGGTTATTAGCCAAGGATGTGCCCATGGCTCAAAGCAGCACAAAGCATTGCAATGATTTACTTAGCATCATAAAAGCCTTCAGTCTCAATATAAAATTGTAAAGTATGTAGAAGCACCAGCACAACCCATATTATAGAACTCCCTTTGCTTTTTGAGAATTTAAAAGATGGATCTTCTGTGCAAAGGTGCACATTTTTTAAATGTAATGATATGGATTTCATATACCACCATTTTTGATTTCTCTGAAATCCCCACCTCCAAAATATTGATTTGAATTACATATTCTTCTCCACAAATACTCGGAATTACATATTCTTCTCCATTAATACTCGGTAAATACAAGGGAGTCATTACTTTGTGCTAAATGTAGTCACATATTTGACTAATTGTAGTATTTCAGTACTACCTACTTAATGCTATTTGTGGATTAAAGTGTGTACTAGTCTTTTTAATGTATTGTGAGGTGATGATTTTAATACCATCTTTAGAACAGGGTATCCAAGGTAGGTTGGGTACTGCAGGATCTAGTTGAGATCTTTGGGATAATCACCATAAAGGTAAATAATGTCTATCAGAGACTTTGTGGCCTATTAAGTAAGAGAATGTACAGTAATGACCCTTTAGTACTCTTTTGCGTACTCTTATAGGTCTTTGTGAATTGCCTAACACAATTTTAAATGGGAATAAAATGGAAATATTCATATATTAGCAACGAGAGAATTGAGTCTGCCTTCTTTGCACTTTTACTAATAGGGAGCTGAGAGTTTTGTGGACTATTCACCAAGGTTAATTCACAAAAGCATGTTAAAAAGGGTGCCCTCATAGTGGTATATCCCATACTCATAAACGCTTTTGTGACTTGGCCCCATAGTATGCATGTGTATCTTCTGCAAATCACATGAAAATCTGGCACCGGTGTGGCTGACCTGGACCAACTCTAAACTCTCCTGCTTTAGACCATGACATTGATTGGGTGACCATGATCTTAAAACTTTCTTTCCTTTTTCAGTTATTAAGATAATTCAACACTTCTATTTGTACATAACCATTTCCAATGTGGACTATGTACAAATCAGTTAGTAAATAATGCCAGGACTTTCTACATAGCAACCTGTAGTTGAAGGAAAGCCTGGCTTTGAGAAATCAACATTCTTGATTGAGTAGACAATTCACTGATCTTTTAGGGTTGCACACCCTAGTGAGTTAATTGATAAATGTTAGTGTTTTAATGGTTTAATTTTCTTGGTGTTAACTTTTATTCTTGCAGGGCTCTCCTCATCTGGAAACTTCTCAATTAAGGAAGCTTTAAAGCTATTGCCTATTATGTAAATGTATCCCTTCTCTCTTCCTATCAAATATACGATCCAAGATTTGGACAGGAATGCTTCTGCAGGCTGATTTAGAATACTTAAGTAGCCTCAGGTGTTGTTACCAGGTGTCGTTTTCCTAAGAGCCGGTTTCTCAAAAAAAGGCAAAATTTCACTGCACTAAACTTACATCTTTCTTTTGAGTAAAATTCCTACTTTCTTGAAATTCATAGTGAATTTCCTCCTTGCTCCTTAGAAGTTGTGACTGCTGCAGTTTTGCAGATATAGTTCTGGAATTCTTTAAAAATTCCAAGTTGCACATTGAGGAAAACATGTTTACATGTATAAAATCAGGTGTACATTTTCACTTGTGTACATACTTTGGAAAAGAGAACTCGTGTTATAAAACGTTTTTTTCTTCTCATTAAAGAAAACACTTTCCATAAGAAAACACCTTCAAATTTTTTTGTGGGCGATCCCTTCACATTCCCACCTTCGAAAAGGACTAAATACTCTCCTTGACAGGATTCATTCTTTAACAGCATACAGAGTATGAATTTGCCTCCCATAAATTTTAGAATACCCATAAACTCACTAGTATATGGATATTCACCTGCTCAATCAATCGTATATCCTCGCCCTGGCATGACTACAACAAACACCGTGACGTATATTTGTTGTGATATTATATGTAAGCAAACAAAGTTATTAATCTACGAAATGTGAGCTTACACTCAAAAAAAGATCTATTTGCACTCCTAAGTTGAACTTAAGTGCACAAACGTTTTGAAACTCAAGCCGTCATAGATTTGTGTTAGTCCTTGAATGGGTGCAAATGTCTTTAGCACCATTTACTCCACTATCAACAGTTATACTTTGATGTTTGCACTATTTTCCCCATCAGTAAGAAGGTGATAAAAAATGTAATGAAAGAGTGATAAAAAGGTCGCCTGAAAAGTGGAAAAATATTTGCACTGATTATGCCCCACTTTATAGCTAAATAAAAATGTAATGCAAAATCTCAGTGATCACCTAGTGAAAAATTGTATTTGCATATGAGTGTGAAGAAATGCTTTTGTGCACAATGTTTTTCTTCATTAATGAAATGGCTTTTATGCTGTGACATTGACTGAGTCTAAGGGTATTCTATTAGTTTTGATGTGGGCTTAAATACCTTTACATCTGTGCTGTCAGTGTTCAGTTTGTGACAGCTAGATTGCTTCTCAAGACTCCTCTGTCTGCGTACAAACCGATTTTATAGACTCTGAAGATACAGTATTACATCACTTTGTTAATGTAGTAACCATGGGAATTGGGTAAATAAACAATCTGACGCAATCAAGTCCATGTGTAAAATGTATTTGTTGTACAATATATTCTACAAATGCATATTGTCTTGTCAAACAGCTCTGTGTTATAAAGGCCTGCTTACTATTTCTAAAGCATGCAGGTCTTATTTTTCTTTTTTAATTCCGACTCCCTGCCTTGCAGTGAAGGCTAATGCCATAGTTCAGATAATCTCACCACATGAAAAAATACTCACATCACACATATTTGCAAGTTCAGTCTATTAGGCTAATCACACAGATGTCTCCTTCTTTGCTGTTACACAAATTCATTAATTCTCACATAAGTACAGAAGAGAAATCTGTTCACATAGCATGATAAGCTATTACTTTGAAGGTTATGGAATTACATGCTGGTAAAATTGAGATTTCTAGGCATGTGGCAATAATCAAGGGCACACATTGCACTCCAATAGTTGGGGGGTAGATTACTAGGTCATACATCTTATTCTTGTGGAGGAATTAAGCCTCTGAATAGGAATTCCACGAACTCTGCCAATAGCAGTTATACAATAACCAACATAGAGATTGCAGTTTCATTGTTTTGTGTTCTGCTAATCTACAAAAGAGGCCAAAGTGTTTCATAAACATACACCATAGCAGACTACCACAACACTTGACTTTCCATGAATGGCCACTGATTTGAATCACCCTTGATTTATTTTAAAGTTTGTTCCACCAGCTTTAACCCTGGTTTTGATAAAAAAGCCTCTAATTGAATCATTAATCAACCTATTGGTGGTCCCCATTACTGGCTTAAGTATTATCCGCCTACATTTCAAAGGCAGCTTGGCACCTCTATGCTACAGATTCAGCCTCATACAATTTATGTAAGCCAACATTGTGCTAATTAGTAATAGGAATGCAAATCTGTAACACAAGTTTGTGCACTGCATTATATTACAAAACAGTAGGTGACAAAGGAGGGAGGAGGAAAGGAGGAAGGGTATCAATCAGAATAAGGGGAAGGGGAATCATAGTGATAGTGGGAGGTAGTGTGGATAGTTAAGGATAAGGAACCCTCACTCTGTCGCCTGTTAGCATGTGTGCAGAAACGAAAGAGGGAGAAAAAGGGGGATCTAATACATATTTAGGTATACAAAGTTACAGGTATCACATCTATAACCAGTGGTCCTATAATTCAATCAGTCATTCCAAATTTGCAAACTAAATGTCTAGTTTATCAATAGATTTGTTTTCCCTTTTTGTCATTGTGCTACTTGTTGCAATTCCAGCAGCCATTCATGTTTGGGTGGGGTGTGGGGTTGATCAGTGTTTCAATATATATAACCTAGCTGTTGCCAATGAAATGACTGTCCATCTGTGCCTATGAATGATACTACCACAAGGTCAGATTGTGTCATGCAAAAGGTCTAATTGCGGGGTGGGTTCATTCTCTTTATCCGTTATTTCCCTTAATTTACACCAATTCTTTCTTCAACCCAGTTTTATAGCTATACAATACTATAGGACATGGTATATGGCACACTGGTATTACACACAGCAGTTTCTTAGGACGGTACAGTTTCTTAGGGGTCTATTATGAGTTGTGAAATAGCTTGAAATGTAAAAATGTAAGCTTTGCTTCTCAAAGGACTTTATCATGATTGGCCAGCAATAGATTTCAGTCTCCCACAGTGTATTTCTTCTTCACATTATTTTGCCAGTATATCCTTGCTGTTCCTTTTGTGTGGTAGGAGTATAATGGGGTGATTATGGCATTATACAGGGAAAACACTAATCCCTTTTTTTGTCCCCAGGGTTTCAAATACTGAGCAATAGGTGGTGTTTTTAATCCTGTGAAATCTCTGCTTAGGGCACTTTCCATTCTATGTTCCAGTTGCATATGATATAACACCTTTGAAACAATGGAAGTAAATCACATTCAGCTTATAAAGAGGGGAATGGTACTAATCTGTCCTCTCAAAGAAGTTGGTCTAATTTATAAATACCTTTGAGTGACACTCCTGAAAGGGATCTGTGCATGCAACTAGAACTGACCCCGGTTTGAAATAGGCTTCCCTTTTTACTAATGTTGATTTGTTGCAATTGAAGCAGCAACAGCACAGGATTCAAATGACAGGACAGACTGTTGTGAATACATGATGAACCAACATTGGATGAGTGCACACTCCATTTAGCAATTACACAAGTACTCTCAGTGTAGGAAAGTGTCTCTTTTGACATGGTTAGCCCAACTTTTTGCCTGGTGTATGATGTGATTCCTCATCTGGCAGGAGGACAGGCAGGAAAATTAGGTACATTAGGCGGTGGGTCCCTATTGAGCCAGCATCACCCCTAAGGTGGAGCCGGCAATGTGGACCCCACTTTTCATTTCCCTCCATTTTAGTTTGTGAGGGAATTAGCCAATTATGATCAGGGTAATGTCCCATCCCACAGGAAGTGGTCACTTAGAGGGTAGACACCCTAAGGTTAGGTAGCCCATTGGCTACCACCTGTCTCCCCCATTAACACTCCTAAATTTAGAATTTAGGTGGCATCCCTGGACCTTGAATTCAGATTTGACAGACACAGAGAATAAAAGGGGAAAAAAAGCTGCTGACCTGAGGAGTGAAGCCCTGCTGCAGAAAATTGGCGCTAAACCCTGCCTGCTGCCTTACGGACTTGCCAATTGTGGTGTGCTGTCTCGTCCAGCTGTGAGGCCTCCAAGAACCTCAGAGCTCCTCCATCCTTCTACAAATCACCAAAGAAGTCCCTAGGAGTGGAGGTACCACTCCCCTGAAGCCCGCAGGCAACAAACCTCAGAATCCGGTTTTACCGACTTGTTGCTCCCCAGCGTCTTCAAAGCAGCACCCAAACCAAAAGAGGTACACTAGTTCCACAGGGTCAGATCTGTCTACCCCTAATTTTGGAGACACCAGGACATACCAGAGCTGTGTCGCACCAATAACCGGGGTACGGGACCCTCTGAAGCATTCACCAAGATGAAGAGTCCAATCTGGACTCCAACTGCCCAGGAAGCAAGCATTCATTGAAGGGCATCGAGACCCCTGAGACCCACTTCATGAGTGGCCCAGCTGTCCTGAAATTGCCTCTCTAAGCTGCCTGCTCCTGTTAATGCTCACCATTCTACTCTGCACCCAGCCCAGCCAGCCTGGGCACCAACAAACCAGCTGTGCTCCCTTCTGACTTACCTTTAAGTCTTCTTGTGCAGTGTGTTTTCAGGTGGCCCCCTTCTTCGTAGCACACTAGCTACTAACGACCTCAGCACCCTACTCCTGAGTGAATCTGGAATGCTCCAGAGAATCCGCTGGTGGAACATTGGGCCTGGCTTTGCTACTTACTTAAACCCCGAAGGTGAACCTTTTAATCCAACTCCATGATTTTATATGCATTTTCTTATTTCTTCCCATTCAATCAATCAGTCAGGGATTTGTAGAGCGCGCTACTCACCCGTGAGGGTCTCAAGGCGCTGAGGGTGGGGGGAGGGTATGCAGATCCGTTTCAGCCGAAGAGCCAGGTCTTGAGGGTCTTCTTGAAGGTGTTCAGGGAGGGGGCGCGTCTGATGTCTGTCGGTAGCTCGTTCCAGGTTTTGACTGCGATGTGGGAGAACGATCTTCCGCCTGTTCTGGCCATTGACTTAAATAGTGCGTAATTGACCACAAAAGTTATTCATTTTGTGAACTCTGAAAATTAATATCCTAAAAATATCACATTCTTGAGTGTGTGTTTCATTTATTGCCTCTGTGAGTACAACTAATGCTTAGCACTACCCTCTGATAAGCCTAACTGCTCACCCACACTACCACAAATAGAGCGTTAGTATTATCTACTTTTGTCTCTGTATACCAATATGGGTCTCACTGGACTCTCTGCACAGCGTAGTTCAGTTTAGTGCACTATATAGAGAGCCAGCGTCCTACACTCAGTGTCTAATTTGTAAAACAAAGAATGCTGGTGTCCTAAGCTTTACTTAGAAGCCTGCGGCTGTGGCACGCTATATACCAAGGCCGGTAATCTTTAATCTACCTCATGCCTCTTTAATCCACTACAAGACACTCCCTTCCCCTTTTTCTCACTCTTGCAGGTTCCTGTATTTTGCCTTTTTAATAGTTTTTCTTTTTTCTCTTTCTCCACCTTTCCGATTTTTGTGTTCTTCTCGTGCCGGTCCCTAAAAATAAGTGCGGTGGCCTTATCGGCAAACAGTAGGTCAAATTAAGCACTGAGTATTCTAATCAGTGCTCTTGTGGTGTTCCTCATCTGACTGGCCTGCTTTTGTGGCTAACACACAGTAGGTTAAAGCAACTGTCTTGAATTTCTATTCATGTGGAATCATTAAGAATTGCCTAGTGTAAGATGACCTCCTCAAAAAGTGAATGGCATGACCTCCTCAAAAAGAGAATGACATGACCTCCTCAAAAAGTGAATGGTAATGAGCGAAATTAGCTACACATTCCAAATGAGACTAACAGTAGGCACTAACATTTATGTCCTAATTTACTGCATAAGCCTGCACATTTACCGAAGGGAGGGTAGGAGCCATTTTTTAAAGCAATCTCTCTCTCTCTTTCTCTCTCTCTCTCTGCTCCTCATGTGCTCATACTAATTTCGCAAGTTAGCACAAGTAAGTTCCTGATGTGTGCATCTGTAGTTATAAAGTAAATCAGGATGGTAGTGGCTTAGTGATCATGTCTCAGAAAGCGATACTGCTTAAAAATTGGATGCACGCCTCCATTCACAAGCTTTTTGCCTGTGGACACATGATCATAATACAGTCCTATAGGCACTTTTCGAAACAATAAACTGGTGCAACAGCAGGGCAAATCCACTTGCACAATTGTGCTGCTTTTGTTACATGGAATGAGGAAAGCAGATTTTGCATCAGTCCATATCAAAGAATGAATCTTGCACCAGGCAAAAGTTAAAAGAGGTAAACCATAAATTGTGCTTTCAAATCATTCCTAATGTGTAATGAGGTATAAATCTTAGCCCTTGAATAATGGTTTTTAAAAATAAAATTAAGCAGGATGATTTCGGCATATTGTGGGTACTTGCGTAATAACAATTGGTGCAGAAGACTCATTTTGCCTTCTCTGCACTTCCAATTATGTAAACACATTACAAATAGGGCCACATGTATATTCCTTCTTTAAGGTCGCAAACAGCTTTTACTATGTACCAAACCCTGTTTGCGAATCAGTAACCTATTACCGAATCGCAAATAGGGTTTGCGATTCGATGTTAGGAAAGGGCATGTTTAGGGCGTCCCTGCCTGACACTGAATCGCAGTGGTATGTAAGAATGTTTTGCGACCGACTTGAAGTTGGTGGTAACCCTTCGCAAATGGGAAGGGGTCCCCAACAGACCCAGTCCCCTTTTTGAATGGTGTCCAAACATTTTTTCAGAGCAGGCAGTGGCCCCACTGACCACTGCTTGCTCTTAAAAAATTAAAATAAAACTTTTTTGATTAGCGCAGTCTGTTTTTCTTTAAGGAAAATGGGCTGCATTTAAAAAAAATGATTGCTTTATTTAAAAGAAATCATGGACATGGTGGTCACCATCCCCATGATTTTAGCAATTCCTAATGGGTCGCAAATAGCGACCTACCTCATTAATATTCATGAGGTAGGTCGATTTGCGACCCCTAGGAATTGCTACATGAAACTCACGGAGTTTCATACATTAGGAATAGCGATTACCTGATAGCAATTCGCAGAAAATTTCAATTAAGTAATCGCTATCCTAATATTGGTACATGTGGCCCATAGTGTGAAATCCATTTACTAGATGTTTTGCCCCAGTACAAGACTATAATCTGGAGTTTAATCCATTCCATATAACATAATGAATGACAGCTTGCCGTCAGCTTTTCCTCTTGAAGAAAGTAAATCCCTTGATTCCAAAAGCTTGCCTCGAAACAGCAGAGCAAGCTGTCATCCTCACCTTCATGGAGGCAACGGTCTGCTCACCTTCCAGACATAACGCTGACACCCCTAAAAGGCATTCAACACACCGTTGGATGCCTGGACAGATTTGTGAAGTAGGGCACAGATTCCTCATCCAGGCCTTTGTCATTTTCAAGACCAGGTGCATCACTTACAAGGCCATTGGCAACAACCAGTGGTGGCTCGCAGAGGGAGTGCTGCGGGGCGTTGGGGCGGGGCAGGGGAGGGGCTGGGTGGGGGGTAGTGGAGTCGGACATACGACGGGCAGGAGTAAGGTAAGTAAATAAATGGATAAAACTATTTACCTTGCACTCGCTGCATCGCTGAGTTGGCGATGCAGCGAGTGCAAGGTAAATAGTTTGATTTATTTATTTACTTACCTTACTCCTGCCCGTCGTGTGTCCGACTCCACTACCCCCCACCCAGCCCCTCCCCCACCCCGCCCACCGCCCTACAGCACTCCCTCTACCAGCCGCCACTGGCAACAACACTCCAACACATCTGATCAAGAACCTAACCACAGCAGAGGGGCCCACTAAGAGCCAGAACAGCACGAGATTTGAGGCTAAAAGATGCAAGAAGCTAAAGATAGGGAAGGCTCTCTCCATCAATGCGCTCTGTATCTGGATCATCCATTGACATCAGAACTGATCAGTTCCTCCTTTCATTCAGAGAGAAGTTGAACAAGCATCTCTTCAAGAAGCCTTTACACCCCACGCACAGACATGTATACAGGCATGTCACCACCCTCATCCAGTACAGATTCCTATGATATTCTGCTGGCCTGCATTAATGTCTCTGATTTGTTCCATATGTTCTCTTATACAGAATTTGGCTGAAGTCTCAAAAAGCTAGGAATATGTTCCCTCATTTATGGATATGTATTTTCATTGGCAAGGCGTTAGGGTAGAATCTGATATAGATTGTATAAATATAGCATAATTGTAAAATCAATAAATGTTTTGTGATTTATGCTACTGTGGGGACTGCCAATGTAAATGCCATTCAATGATTAGCCATTTTGACTCTATATTTAATTGTAATATATGGCAATACAATTGCTTCCCTTATTTTAGGAATATTTTAAGGATCCATCATTTAGAATGTTATTTGAAGGAATGCTAATGTCAGTAATAATGATATGATGTTAATGAAATACTTACTATTCATGTCACTTCGCTCAGTTTGTTTTTGCCCTCCAAGGTCAAACCTTTTTTTCTCATTTGCATTTTACATTTCACATTACTTCGTGTATGGTTCTTCTGTACATGTTTTTCTCTCATCACTTGCGTTGTATAGTACACATATTCAAGCTAACTTCATTAACGGCACGAAGAAGAATATGGTTAGCTGTTAATTTCACATTAGCATTTTCAATTATTGTCATTTTTGTGCTAAAGGTCATCAGTCTACCTAAATACATTTGTTAATATTGTTGTCGTTATTTCTCCTGTGTAAATTCCTATTAAAACATATTAGTTTCATATAGTTTTACAGACGGTATAACTATGTGGCACAGTCACAAATTTTATTCAGAAATCTGCTCTTCTTAGATTACCTCATGCAATTTTAGAAGGTTCCTGAAGTTTGGGAGAGTCACAAACAAAAGTCATGCAAAACCACATAAGTTGGAGTTAACATTAGTACTTCGGCTGACGTGCCTTTACTATCACCAATCTGCAGGTCTGAGTGTGGTTAGAACATTTATTAGCAAAGCAAATGTTAATTCTCCACATTCTAACAGAATAGGAACGTTTATAGTGTCATGCTGAAATTCCATAGTGGGGAAGGAATTAAATAACAAGCATTGACAATGTCAATAGGTCTGGCTTTAAAGGAAGGTTGTATGTTAATCTGAAGCATTACAAGTAGATAGCATGGGAACGGATTTGTATTTGTGCGGAAGCCAAGAACTGTAGAATACATTTGGTTAAGGTCAAAAGGTCAGGTGGCAGTTGAATGTTCATGCCAGACCTGAACAAACATGACAGCCCAACCACCACCTTTCCTACTGCTCAAAGAAAAACATTATCTAAGACATTTTAATAGCTTTACAATGTCATGTGGAAGCTTCAAGTGGTCATGAATGATGCAGCGAGACTGATTTTCAAGCTCCCTAGAAGATCACATGCCCCACCTTTGCTGCAACAACTATACTGGTTCCCAATTAAGCAGAGGGCCAGGTTTAAGGGT
Source organism: Calotriton arnoldi (assembly GCA_963921515.1). Classification (NCBI taxonomy): domain Eukaryota; kingdom Metazoa; phylum Chordata; class Amphibia; order Caudata; family Salamandridae; genus Calotriton; species Calotriton arnoldi. Next base: position 50,936 of record CAWUFW010018647.1, on the reverse strand, counting down.
CTGTGTATCGCACACAAAGCCCTGCACGGGACAGCACCTGAATACATCAAAGACCGTCTGAAGAATTACGTGCCAGGACGTTGCCTCCGATCATCTGAGGCAAGCCTGTTGTCCTGCCCACGGTTTGACAAAGTCACCGAGCCTTTTCGGTTGTGATTCCCCAGCTCTGGAACAAGTTGCTGGAAAATCTGCATAGGGAAGCCACTTTACTCCCATTTAAGAGGAAACTAAAGACCTTCCTGTTTATACAGGCCTTTGGACAAGCTAAGCACTGACTGAGCGGGCACTGGGAGGGTTAACCCTGGTTTTGCTCGATGTTCCCTCACAAGCGCTTAGAGGTTGTTGGTGATTTTGCGCTATATAAATGGTAGTTAACATAACATAACCTGTGTGTGCCCCTAAAAGTTCAAGCTCAGGCAGCTGGATAAATAAATAAACAAAATGATCAGAGCTGCATGGAGGGCAAGCACTTTTTGTTGTGGAAGCACACAACTTATGCCCAGTCGAAAAAATTTGCTCCTGGCTCCCAACGTGTGGGCATAGCCAAAGCCCCTCTCTGGTGGTCCTCACATAATTGTCTGGCGACGGCTGCACAGTCAAGCCAGGCCATAAATAGGGATGGTAGTCCCATGAGGTGGATCATTGGACTCAAATTAACACATCTAGTTAAGTTTCTTTAACATAAATTACCAATCTTAAGCAGTGTCAGGGAGTAAGTGAACAATTTTCTCCCATAAAAATTCAGATAAAATACAAACGCATTTAATTGTGACACACAAAACCTCAGACTGCCCTGACCTTAACAAGTGCAGTAAACTGCTTTGATAAAGCGTCCCAAAAGATCATGTTTTTGGCTCGCTTCTCTTAGACTTAGCAGCCTCTGGAGAAGTCTTTGTAGGTAAGGTGACAGCCCAATTTAAAAAGCGCTGACAAAATCCATTTTATAACAAATAACTATGCCAATCTCTACTTTTTTAATGGAAGAAAAAATAGTACGCTTTAAAATCCTTGTCAGAAGAAAAAGGTTAAAATTGCCTGAAATGCATATGGTAAGTTTTAATTGAAAACGGTGGTTTGACAGTTTTAAATGTTTGTTTTTCAGTGAAACCTTTACAGAATATGCTGATTTCCGCTGGAAAGCAGCTGAATTTATCAAAGCCTGCAAGGAACTAGATAACACAATAAAACACACAACTCAATAAAAGAAAATAAAAATACAGTAATGGAAAGCAAAAACAACTAATATATAGTGCACAATACAAACTAACACAAAAATAAAACCAAACATAATAACACAACGCAAAAAAATAATCAAGCATTGCAATACAAAACAGCACAACACAACACAAAACACTCAACACAGTAATAAGACAAAAACAGATAAGTTGATCTTAGAACACAACAGAGCACAACAAAACGACTCTAATGATAAATGCAGCACAACAATAACATCCACACGATAACAACTCAAAATTACACAACTAGAACTCCACACAATGAACAAAATGGAAGCTTCACGAGGCCACAGGGCAATTCTGCCTCAATCATTGATTATACATTGGTATCAGGTCCTCTTTCTTTAAGAAAATGTGTCTCCTGCCCAACTGAGGGCAATCATAGTATTATCATTACTGACCCCTAGCTAAGAGTGGGATGCAGCAAAGTGTTCAGGCACCAGCTGGAAACCAATGGAGGAGACATGATGGTAAGCAATGAACTGGATAGTCATGTATTCCTACTCTTTGAGCAAGCAATGGTGCACTCATGTCATCCCAAATGTATCGGCATATGATCTAATAACACAATATGATTTACTGTTATCCATTAATAGCAGGCTGTTACAAATACAGGTAAGTGGCTCAGGTTTAAGCGCAGTACATCGTATCCCACTATGGTTTAATGCCGAATTGAGGGTTGCCTGCAGGAAGCCCTTTCACAAAATCCACCAGCTCACGAGATACTCAAGGTAGTTTAGTGATTTTTATAGGGTCCAGATTCAAAAGGAAAGGCAGGGATATAAAAATCTCTTCAAATACACGAAAAAGAGTTATGCAAAATGAACTGGATCAGAATGCTGGACATAATCAAAAATGGAAAGACTCAGCTACTCTGGAAATCAATGGCCAAATGGACGTGTCAAACCACCAGCAGCCGCCCTAATGGAGATATCCCCAATTCAACTTGGAACAGATGTATGAAGTCCCTGTTTCATTCCTGACAGTCTTCTATAAACTTTCTCTGTTCCACATTACCTCTGATGCTAGTGTTGCTATTATTTTAGGCCTGAAAATGCTGTTGGGCAAGATGGGTCATGTTCCCACAATCTTAAAAGGCATGTTGCTTGATGGGTTGTTGTTCTGAACATCTTGCTCAGGGCAGGGATAAAGTCCCCAATATGGAAAGGGGCCATATTAATTCCCGTCCCCAAAAATCTTTCCCTTCAAACCTTTCTCTGCTGTACATGCTTTCCCCTGTATGAAAGTCTTTTGCAATATTTCGATGACTAAGTTACAGGAGTGGCACGACAACTGGGGTATAGTCCCTTGTGTTCAAATTGGGTTTCGAGTATGAACTTCCACAAGGCACAATACTGAGGCCATGGTATTCTTGGTGAACTGTGCCGTATATGAAAGAGATTGTGCATGTGTGTCTAGTCAGTCGTATTTGACACCATAAAAATCCTTCTGTGGAAAAAAATATCAGTGGTCAGATGTATAAGGACACATGGACCATGTTGAAGCCTTCCGCCTGCCCACAATATATACTCAAAATATATAAGCTGCGTCAAACAGGGTTGGGTGCTCACTGCAACCCTCTTAAACATTTACATAGGTGATCAAGCCACAGAGGAGTGTTACTCCATGTTTTCATCAAAACTTGGAAAGGAACACATTATCTCACTGTTCTAAATTGTCAACATGGTGCTAATGGATAGGACACCTCTCGGCCTACAATGTGGACTTGACCACCTATTCAAAGGCAAATCACTTTAAGGTCATTGCAGTAAAAAAGAAAGCTGGTCAATTCATATAATTCCTGGGCATTGACAATCAATATTAATTTGAACTAGAGCCCTATTATTTCTGAGAAAAAAATGATCTTTTGTCATTCTTGTCAGAAGCCACTTGTGCTTTATAGAGAGCATTGAGGATTCTGGAGCATGATCTATAGGAAGGCCTACTTGGTGCTGCCAACTCTGACATATGGCACTCAAGTATAGTTCACCTGAAGCAAACTCAACTGAAATACAATCGAAGTTCCAATCTGCAGAAAGGTAGTGAGCCTGTGAAACTCACTGCCCCCTTAAGGCCTCGAGATAAAACTTTCTCTTAGGTCAACCTTGAGCTTTGCCTTTGCTGGGCATCTAAGCAGGTAGTACAATGTACTCTGAGAAGTTCCTGACTCGCTCTTGTTCTTATTCAAGATCAAACAATACAATCCAGCTGTCCCTTCAATTGTAAAATGTTCCAAGATCTAAACTACGTGCTGGAAATGATGAGCTTGAAGGAAGCAGTTCTAACAGGGCCACAATTCGCTAATGGGGCCACAAATCAAAGCAGCAGTGAGAACATATATCAATAAATTTTCAAGCCTTTCAGACATAGCATAGAAATGACGTATTTATACCATGTATGACCACAGGATCGAAGATACAACAAGCAATTCTCATCTGACCATTGATTGGACTGGTAGTTCTAGTGGAACTTACATGATGTTCCAATTGGATATCGTTCCATTTCTGAGGTTTGAGGTTTCCTGGTCACCACTTCTCAAAAGTCTGTCCATATTTTTTATCATATAGAGAGAAGGTAATCTGTCCAATTTTAGCAAAGAGTGATCTGCAGCCAGTGGGATATAGAACAGGAGATCTTCTGTTTCATCTAGAATCATCAAGAGTATTTAATTCCATCAACATTTCCATGCAGGCATGCATCCATTTGAGTAAAAGTGACTGTAACAAATTGGCATATTAGTTGAGTGGGTGAGAACCCACCTCAATTTATATTCACAATCCTTGTCAGGGTGAACCACAAAAGTCACTAATTAAACCTGTGCTAAACCCCCTGATAGGTTGGCACAAAGCAGGCAGGCTTAATCAGAGGCAATGTGTAAAGCACTTATGCAGTACTCAAACAATAACAAAGTGAAAACACAACACAAGAAAAATTCCAAACCAATGTAGAAAAATGGCGTACATTTTAATAAAGAAATGACACCAAAACAACAAGAGTTTAACCGGAAATATGAATTTAAAAGTTTGAAAGAAAAATAGCACCTAAGTGGCATCTATAGTAAGTGTGGTTGGTGTTGTGCTTTTGGGGTTTTATATTGGTTTCCTGGGTTAGCTTGATATGTAGTGCCAGTGTGTTTTTCTGTTGCCACTTTGAATTGCGAGCTCCCTGCCTCCCGAACCCTGAGGACCCAAGCACACAACAGTAGGCCAGAAATCGACGAGGTCTTCGGGCTCAGTAGGCAGGCTAGGCATGAAGGAAAGAGTGATAAAAGTAGCAAGGATGTGCAGGATCAGCAAGGGCTGTCTTGCACTGTTTTCAGACCAGATCCTACCCTTCCCATTGGTTGAATGTTTGAAAGGCCAGCCAATGAGAGGAGACATCGAGTTGTAGAACTTCATTCGCACTTATGAATCTCCAGGACGAACAATGAGCTAAGCCAGAGCCCTGAAAAAAGTGTTGCTCTTGGCAGTACGTCTTTGCCCTTATTACTGCCTTTGAGATGCACACTGGACATATGACATTTGAGGGAAACTGAAGTTGCCCCCTTGCATACCCAGTTTGTATCAAGGTTCCTAAAGTACAAAAAGTAAGAATGGGTGCACGTTCGTTCAGTTGTTTGGCAGCCAAAAACTGGAATACACTCCCTCTCTCTCTCCATGTGGAACCATCGGAGTCTCTCTTCTGTAAAAAAATGAAAACCTGGCTTTTCCAGCTATAGGTCCTTTATTCTGTCTCCTTTTCCGAAGAGTTTAGCCTCAGCACGGGGACACACCAGTTGGTGTAACCAGGCACTTTACAAGTGATATTATTATTATTATTATTTTTTAATATTACTGTTCTGCTGCCTTTCTGAAGGCATACATTGGAAGTAGAAGGGCAACAGACCAGCCTATCATTCTCGTCCTACTTCCCCCACACCTGATGAAGCTGCACCCCCTACATCCGCATTGTTGGGGTGCCCCTGTGTTTGAATGTGTGCCTTACAACAGAATACACTATTTAACAATAGTTACACGTGAAAGGAAACTTGGAAGACATGTTGTAAATGACTGACTGCTAGGAGTAGAAGCATGACTGCTATGTTTAATAATGTATGAGTCAATAGATATGACTTTGTCTGCTGACAGACGTATGTCACTTGAATTCAACGTTAGTTTATAAACATTACCACTGCCAGTATCAATTTGCAAACAAATATTGTCACAATCAAATACAAGTTATTGACCTAAGTGTATTTGAAGGAGAGACTAGCATATTATATATATTCTAAGTTTGTGTCAATACATTCAATATCCCATCTGGTATGAATCTAATTAATTACATTTGTATATGTAGATGCAAATGGACAGCAGTACACAGAAAATTAGATTTCAAAAGAAGAGACATGTGACATAGAGGATTTGAACATTAGAGGAAAAGAGCAATATATTTTCATCTTTCAGATAGTGAGCCTCCTGCCCTCCCTGTTATTTAGAATCCTCTCATTTGCTAGGATCCTGCACATGTTTCCTCATGCATCAGTATTGTTTGAAATTCTCCTATTCGTTAAAATATTGTAGTTGTCCTGTGTGTGACCACAACCTACAAGCAAGAGAATTTGCATGCAGGCTCATCCATTCCATCTCCCTGCACTGATCATCAGTCAATTCCCATGGTCTTTCTGGTTAACTGTCTCGCTGACTGGTCTCAACATTCACCCACAAAACTCTTATATTTTGATTTAGATACAAACTTTGCCCACGAACAGTGCAAACCTTGGCAGCAGGATATCTGCAGGTGAATATTAGAAGTATGTTTGCTTCCAGTCCTTTTGTTATTTTCGTGCATTCTACAATTATACAAACCTCTGTTAAACTCAAAAATTGCATCCCTCTTCAGAGGAACTCAGAGAATTATATGCCACGAAAGAGCAGCGGTGAGACTTCCAGTATCAACTGGAGCAAGGGTAGCTCTATAGAAAATCAATATCATGATAATAATTCGTAATTTGTATTTGTAAAGCACGAACATATCACCCCTCAAGGGTTTCAAGGCACTGGGGGCCGTCGGGGAGATTAAGTGAGCTATTGCCCAGAGTCACATGATGCGGAGCTGAGTTGCCGCCAGGGATCGAACCGCGGTTCCCCGCTCTGGCTGCTGCACCACACCTCTCCCACCATTAGTTGGCCTAACGGCTAAGGCGGTCGACCTCGAATCTGGGGAACTGGGATCGAGTCTCGGCAATGACGCTGAACATCCTGTGATTCTGGGCAAATCACTTAATCTCCCCGTGCCTAACAAAAATGAATGTGCCCTCATGTAGTGCAACTGGTGCTATGTAAAGTGCTCTGATACCCGATTCGGGTCAAGTTCGCGCTATATAAAACTCTGTAAAAAAAAAAATTATTATTATTCCACTGCAGATTTCTTCTCATCCTGTAGAGCATGAGAGACTGTAATGGCAATTGGTCCCAGTTTCAAGCATGGTATGAGAATTGCATGAAGTCTGTAAGAAATCCGTCTTTTTCACATGAACAACCTGTATGTTTAACCTTTTTCTGGACCCTATTTTTGCTGGGAGTAGGATTGTTTGCTGCAATACTACTAATCTGTGCCACAGTGCATGTTGTCTGCCCACAAAAAACCTACTGTAAAATTGGTCCGGTAAGGCCACTGTAAGTTAGCGCAGAAATTGCACCAGCGGCGTGGAAACTAAATCTCATAGCTGGGATGCAGGATTCTTTCACACCACCCACAGATATGACAAAAATGCATGGCTACCAGAAACACTCTTGTGCTCTGGCTGGACTGCAGATTAAAATCACTGCAGTGACACTTGGAAAGTAAAAGCCCCTTTGCCATGTAGAAAAACCGAGGGGCATATTACTAAGGTCCGACGATAATTATCGCTCAGCGCGATTAGCGCGAGGATAATTATCGCCTGACTAACGCTGAATTTTCTCACTGAGATAGCGTGCTATCAGCAACGCTCATCTCAACAGTGATAAAATTGCAAGCGCTAACTGCCAAATGTGCGATTATCGCTGGAAATCCAGCGATAATCACACAACTTTTGGCGATAGCTTGCTGATAGGGCAGGACAGACTCAGCCATGATATCCACCTTCCATTGGATATCATGGCTAAGTCATACTGAGAGCAGGCGTTAGAAAAGTAGCGCCAACCGCGGTTAGCGCTACTTTTCTAATCGCTCTGCATGTTCGCCTGCAGCTTGATAATAGGAGAAATGTCGGTTAGCGTACATTTCTCCTGTTATCCTGGGAAGGAACGCCCACTTTGCATCTCATTAGAGATGCAGAGCGAGGCGTGGGGAAAACGGGTGCTAACATGCGTTAATGCATGTTAGCACCCGCCTTGGTAATAGGGCGGTAATATTATCTCCGCTTTTTGGCTCTTAAAGCCAAAAAGCGGAGATAATGGCCCTTGCTAATATGCCCCTAGATTTATAAGTTAATAAATCAACCCTAATGTGTGTCATCTAAGCCGACAGGGTTGGATGATGACTATAAATAAAGTCGCACCCTGATTATTGAAATCATGTTTCTTCGCATTGAATAAACATCACAAAGATTTTTTCACTGTTGAGGTTACGCTAGGTTTTTCATGAACAGGCCTAGGTCTTATTAAAATCTTTATCTCACATCTTCACCTGGCAAAGTACTAGGAAATTATTCCAAACAATTTTCTTCTTAGTTTTAAACTCAATTTTGATAACCCTAGTACAAAATTAAGTTTTCAAAAGTGTACTTTGTGCTGCCTGAACCAAAACTGGTTTAGAACCAGTTTGTCACTCAGTCCCACTCAATACACGTTCCTGACTACTCCAAAAGAGCAGTGGCTTGGTCTCTTAGCCTAAGATGCCAGGACTGTTGTCAATTACTGGCCACTTCAGAGGAATTACCTATCTTCGGGTGAGACAGGATCCACAGTCAGAACACAGAACATCCTTCACATTTCCTCTTTAAACTTTGTGATGCCAAATGGGGCTTGCAGGATCTGTTCCCTTTCATTTCAAAGCCCCTCCTAGACATTCTGACTCAAACTGCAGCAGGACGGAGAGACACACTTTGACCCTAAAAGATGGGAGGATACCTCAGGGTATGGCTGAGGGAGGGAGTGGCTAAGGGGGAGTCAGACTGCCTCCAGATGAAAGACGGGAATAGCCATTTTAAATGTCGGGATTCTGGTATTATTTTACAGAAAAGCGATGAATAAGTGCTACAAAAGGAGGTGAGATTAGGGCATGAAAGTAGACAGGATTGGGTGTATGAACTTTTCTAAGCACTTGGCCATTGCATAGGATAACCTCACCTCAACACCACCTTCTCAGAACACTCCTGGACTTGGGAAGTTCACACCCAAAAAAAGAAGACACTTGTGGAAGAAAGGGACTAAAGTTACACGTGTCGACACCCAAGTATTGGAATTGCTCTCCAAGGGTCAATTATTATTATTATTATTATTATTATGTAGCTTATAGAGCGCACGGCTACCCCCAACGGGAGTGTCCCGGCGCTTAAGACAGATAGAGAGGTGGGAGGGATAAGAGTAGAAATTCCACGGGTGCTAAGGAAGACTGAAGAGCCATGTCTTCAAGAATTTCCGGAAGCTTAGCTCCGTGTTGGCCTTTCTGATGTGTACGGGCAGGGAGTTCCACAGAGTTGTGGTTCTAACGGTAAAGGACCTTCCTCCTATTCTAGCCTTAGCAAAACGAGGGATGATAAGGAGTTCAAGATGGTTGGATCTTAGGTTTCTTGCTTGATAGGACTTACGGATTCTTTTCCGCAGATCGAGGGGGCCACTACCCTTTATTGCCCGATAGGCAAGAGTGAGCGCCTTGAATTCTGTGCGTTTTTTCACAGGCAGCCAATGAAGACTACGTAAATGGGGAGAGATATGGTGCCTTAGAGGGACATTTCTAATAAGCCTTGCGGCTGCATTCTGTATTATCTGCAGTTTCCTTAGCAGATACGTTGGTAAACCCAGATATAGACTATTAGCGTAGTCTAGTGTTGATGTTATTAGTGCATGGACAATAGTTTTCCTGCAGTCCATTGGAAGGAAGTGAAGAAATCTTCGTAATGCCTTCATTTTCCAGAAGCAGGATGATGACACGAGTCCTATCTGGGATTTGCATGAGAGAGTGTTGTCCACCTTAAAGCCCAAATTTCTAGCTGAGGACACAGGCTGTGGAGGGGGATTGAGCTGTGAAGCCCACCAGAGATCAGAGTGGTGGGGGGGGGAGGCTGGTTAAAAAACAAAACCTCAGTTTTGTCGGCATTCAGCCGCAGACAATTCTTTGTCATCCAGGTAGATATGTCAATCAGACACTCCTTAAAGTGTGTGAATGCGGCCTCCGAATGGTCTTTAAAAGAGAACACTAGCTGGTTGTCATCAGCATATGAGATGACACCCATGCCATGTTGCTCTATGAGAGTAGCTAGGGGCGCAAGGTAAACGTTAAAAAGAGTGGGGCTGAGAGCCGAGCCCTGAGGAACTCCACAGTTCACCAATCGGGGTGATGAAACATAAGGATGCAGCCTTACAAGTCGCTAACTTTCTATTTCACTGCTCTCTGGATCTATTTCAGCATCAGGAACAAATGGACAATAGTCATTCTTTGTAGCTGAAGAGGACCGGAGCAAAATTCTGCTGTTTCGTGAGGGAGATCACAACACAGGCTCCCAAGTATAACAAGTGTCACTTTGAGCTATTTCTCGCACTGCAAAAGGGCTTTGTGGGCCTTCACAGTAAACTATCCAGCCCCGTAAAGCCCTGCCTGACTACAGCTTCTAACCTACCCTGGTAGAGGATTTTGAGACCCAAAACTAGAATGTACATTATCTCCTTAATGAGCCACATTTCCATTTCCTGCAGATGACATGGTGTATTCCAGCATGCAAAACTGTACAGCCCCTGAAAATTATGAATTGTACAAGAGCTTTTGTTTGCCCTTCATCACTGTTTCCAGATCCACAGCAGTGACCCTCCAACTCCACACATTTGTTTTTTTCTCACTACATGGAGGGTTACCTTTTGCTTGTGCTATCCATTTATTCGCTGCAGTAGTTCCTCTCAGTATGATTTTGTATGTATCCCATCCCAATTTATGCAGTTCTGCCTCTGTTTCCATTCCTTTGTTTGTTTACAACATTCTAAAGTGCCCCTCTCTTTAGCTTCAGTTTTTGTGTCACAGCATGCCTTAATGATGCTGCTAACCTCATCTTTGTTTCTATTTTTTGGCCCTGATTCCTTCACTGCAGGTCTGTTTCTGAGTTGTGGGATATGTGAGTGTGTGGAATTTCCATGCCACAAGCATTGTGTCTGCACATACAAGTGACATTTTAGCAGGAGCACCAGTCTATGTAAAGACATCAGTTAACTCAGGTTTCATACAGATGACCCTAGTACTAAGATCAGTCAATTGAACTAAAACATATAAATATAAAATGAAATAAAATACTTTTAATGTAATTTCCTAGTTTCTTACTATATTTACTTCCTATCTGTGCTCAATTATTGAAAGGCAACTTTTTCAGCCTAATTTTGCTTAGATCATATCTTCTTAAGATGGCTGTGAAATTGCTATGATTCCAATGATTGCATTGGCCAGGTGATTTTTATAATTTTTAAAGGGCCTTATTTCGAGGTTGGCAGTCCATAGGACCGCCGAACCCGTGGTGGCAGTCTAACCACCGCCACAATGCAAGCCCGCCTGCAGTATTACGATTGTAACGGTTGGACTGACACAGGACCGCTGTGACTCCCGGGAATCAAGGAATCCGCAGCAGTTACGCAGCGCTCATTTATAGTAATATGCCAGCAGGTTCGCTGCGGCACCACCAGGCATATTAGCAGTTACCAAACCACCACCCTTTCCATGGCCGTGAGCCTGCTATGAAAAGGGTGGTGGTGAGGCAACTAAGAGGGCCCTAACAGGGCCCCCTGCCACATCCTGGCCTTGGTGTGCATGCGGGGGGGCACATGTAGTGCCCCCCTGGATTTGCACCCCAATTTTCTGCACAGTGTGGCATGTATGCCCCACCGTGCAGGAAGGTGTAGTCGGTGCTCTGACAGCAGCAGTCTTCATGTTAAGCTCTTCTATGAGCAAAACAGACCTCTGCTGTCAGACCGTCACTGGACCACCCACCAGACCAGGATTGAAGTTCTAATCTGGTGGGCGGCAGGACCATGGCTTTGGCGGTCCAACAGCGTTACGACCGCCAAAGTCATAATAAAGCCTTAAATCTAGTTTGCTTTCTAAACATTGAAAGGAAAATATTTAAATTCAAAACCTTTCAAACAAATTGTTTGAAATTTTGCAATTTGTCTTTATTAGTGATGTTGACCAAGTGGCAAGGGACATTTTGAGAAGGGATTAAAACAACAGTAGGTGATGGTTAGAATGCTTGAAACATCTCAGCTACTGGCAGTTGCAAATATTCCAGTCCATCACTTTGAAGCAGAAAATTGGCAGAAAGGGTGGTGAGATCGGAGTTACCAAAGATAAGTAGGAAAATCTGGAGCACCCAAACAATCAAAGAGGGATGAGAGATCATGCACTAAAAGGGAGTAGGCAAGGGTGGTAGGCAAAGGGAAATAATGGCATGATTTGTTAGCACAGTTGTAACATTTTAAATCTACAGTTGAAATAAACTGAAGGAGAAATAGTGGAAGATGCATGAAAAAGTATAGTTTAAGGAAAAATGGAAAAGCGGCATCAGTGTAATCTCCTGTATGTACAAGTAGAAGGATTAAAGGGGTAATGACAATAAAGGAGTTAAAGTTCCCTGATTTAGCTTTGATATTTTGGGGTCTCATTTTCATTTTCAATTGACCACCTTACACATTTAGTAAAGGGGAGCATATCCATTTGCGACTGGATTGTATTACCATTTTTACAATTTGCTGCATCACAAATTTGATATTTCCTTTGCATTAATACAACATAAATATTTTGATTGAGGGAAAAGTATTTTGCAGTGTTTCAATTCTTTCTTTATTCAAATATGATATTCAAGCAAATGCCTTTTCATTGCAAACATACAAATTAAACACATAGATTCTTCATTGAAGAACATATCGAGAGATGAGAATGGTATAAGACGTCTACATTTGAGAAGGAAGAAAGGACAATGATAAATATGAAAATAATAATGTTACACTCCATATTTGATCTGCATTAACAAAACCAAAGTATACTGAAAATAAATGTGCATAGTACTTTGCACAGATCATTCCAATGGGAAAAAATAGTGTAAAATATTTTGTCAGATTTCCGGTAGATTGCACATTTCTGAACAACAAATGGGTGCCTTGCCTATTTTCTACACTCCTTTTGATGGGTTTCTCTGTGCTCCTTGCAGTAATATTGCAGGCGCCTATGCACCACCCACAACATGATTTGTAATGTAATGGATGCTGAAGGTCATGTGGTTTTAACCAATGTAGTCCAATTTGGACAAGATCTAAGTCCAATTTGGACGAGATGTAAAGCCACACAAACTGCACATTTTGCACAATGTCAAGAATTTATTGAAATGTATACTTTGCACATGTCATAGTTGTGAAGACATGATGTCTATTAATGCGTCTTATTTTTGTCTCCTGTTTTCTAGGTTTTTTGAGCACTGGTGATCAAGCTGCGAAAGGGAACTATGGCCTCCTCGATCTAATTCAGGCTCTACGATGGACTAGTGAAAACATTGGGTTCTTTGGTGGTGATCCCTTAAGGATCACTGTTTTTGGATCTGGTGCTGGTGCTTCTTGTGTCAATTTGTTGACTTTGTCCCATTACTCTGAAGGTAACCGCTGGAGCAATTCAACCAAAGGTATTCGGCAGGATGCACATTTTGAATATTTTGATGTCTGCATGCCTCTATCTTTTGTGCAATGTGAAGTTAACTGTGTGTAATTTGCTGCTTGTTTTGAGTGCACAACTAAAATTATTGTAATCCTAATATTTTTGCAATGACAGCATGCAAATCTTTTTTCTTCTGAAAAATGTAGTAATACTCCTATGAATAAATATAGCAATATTTATCTAGGCTAAATGCATGAGTGAACGAAATAGCATGACCTTTTCTTTGTACAGTAGTTGTAATTCCTTGTGAATTATAGGTTTTAAGCATATATTATTATCCAGACGTAGGTGCCTGCATCAAAATCTAGACTTTTCAGAATTAGTTTTTTTGCAAAATCCCAATTTTTTGCCATTTTGCTTGCAAGTAGAAGTGATCTCTCATAGATTTGCCATACACTGCATTCCATCACGAGACATTCAGGTACAGTATAACTCGTGAGGTACCTAGAGCCATTTATTTTCTGTAAGTCACACCATGAGCATTGCTAGTGCCGCACATGTGGTCGACAGTTCCCACACGAATTCTTCTGCTTGAACTCATGCATAGGGATAAGTTCATGCCTAAAATGTCCCCAGAAATGATGTGAGATTTGATTAACGCAGTATTACATTTGTGTAATAACACTTTCGTACACTCCTAGCTATGTTTCCATTATACCTCTTTTCTGAAATATAAGTTAAAGAATACATCTCAAAAGGTGTCACTGGAAGAAAATGTCTAGATGATTTCCAAGCATAACACATTTTTTTTCAGTGTTCTTGTAGTTTTGTAGTACACAGCAATATTTTCCTACCTATGCCTTAACTTCTTTCTTTCTTTCTTTCTTCCTTTCTTCCTTTCTTTCTTTCTTTCTTTCTTTCCTTCCATTTTCCTGCTTTTTCCCCCTCTTTCCTTCCATTTTACTTCCCTTAAACCTTGCATTCTGCTCTTCTATCTTTGTTTCGTTTTTTACTCCTTCCATCACCCCTTCTTCCTCCCTTTGATTGTCTTTGACTTTCTCACTTCTATATTTCTTATTTACAACTTTTTAGCTAGGTACGGTACTTTATACAGTGCAACAACCTATGCTAGTTCACGGTTGATAACTGTTGCTATTTTTCTGTGTCCTGGATTTTGTTAATATTTTCATTTTTCTGTGCTTTGGTTTTATTGGGTGTGATTATCTCATTAAATATTTGCCATACCTAAAAAGTGCATTTTGGCAATATGAAATGTAGCTCAGGTATATTTAGATGCATTATAAATGAGATTGGTTTTGTTTCCTACAAGGGATAAATTTACATTCTAGGTATTTATTTAGAAATGTAAAATAAAACTAAGATAATACTTGGTATAAGGTATATAGATAATAATCCCATGGGAATGCATGATTTAAAACATACAGATTTTCTAAAGGGCGCTATTAAACACTAGCAAATATGAGGAGGAAACACATACATTTTAGTCAATTAAATTTATTCACACTTATATGTGAAAGACCAGGTCTATATTCCGAACTGTTAATAGAGTTTAACATAAAACATACATTTAAACATTGTATAAAAAGAAAAGTGAGAGGAAACGGTCAAAAGATATGAGGGTGACATTATGAACATGTTGCCCGCTGTATTTTACATCAATAGTACACAAAACAGACAATGACAAGAGGGAAGTGCCAGAGAGAGCGAACTCAAGAATGGTTACAGGCATGCCATCAAGAACCTTGAAGAGAAAGAGAGTTGAACACAACCTGGCCTGCAAAGGTTTTGCCTGGTACTTAAGTTAAAAATTGAATTGTCTTCTAATATTGATAGCATTTGCACAAAGAACGCAGACACCTTTCGGTCTAACCTTATGCCTGCATATTCTCCTCAGAACGATCATCTCTTGTATAGCTAAGGAGCACAGGTGTATGCCAAGGCAGTTACAATAATCTGATTTTCCCTGTTATACATGTCATGGTTTTCTGAATCTGCTAGTTAACCATAACTTTCTGCAAAGGACAGGCTATGGAGGATATCTAAGGCAAATCAGTGAATGGAGTTCGTTAATGCTATAAATTTAGGTAAAACCTTAGGAACCATAGGGATTATTTGGAGTTTGGAAGGTGGGATACTCTAGCACAAATGCAGCAAATGCCCCGTCCACGGATTACAAAGTGCATTATATCCTATGGCACTTGTAAACGAGTAGATGCGACGGCTGTCATGTTTCAACCGACTATCCCATCCGCCAAACTCTAAACAAGACCCTTAGATTAAAAGCAAATGTTACACTGTGACTTTTGCAAATGATGTCCTGTACTCAACTTAAAATTTTACTATTAAGAAAAACATGGTAAGCATATCATGTTGAAGAAAACAGAAAACCTGGCAAAAGTTACAAGCTCACGGCATCTGAATAGGTCAAGCTTGAGGAGCAGAAAATAAGCACATCTGAGGGACCAGAAAAAAATGCTATCAACTGATGCCCACCACATATGGCCTTAGAGATTTAAACTATGCATGGAAAGTATTTTCTTTCATGTTACAAACCATAGCAGAAGACCCTATCAGCAGTTTTATTGGAACAACTGGATTTAATGTACTAGACTAATTTCTACAATTTGAAATGCTCTTTTCATTCTTAATAAGCTGGGTTCCCTTTCTTCTTTGCCCTAAGTCACTTTGGAGCCATGTATTTTGTCACAGTAAAGTGAGTTCCTAAAAAGTATCTCCATGAGTTCTTAATAGGTATCTTTTAAGCTTATATTAATCAATGCAGGAAGGACGTTAAAGCACTATCTCCTCTTCTGTTTCCTTAGTATAAACTTTTCTTTTGTTAAACTGACTTGCTGATCTTCATCCTTACCATCAGGGTAAGCAAGCACAGCACCTTCACAGTCATCAAAAGTGCCTGTTTGTATATTAAATCTATGGATAATGGAGGGTCCTGAAACACTGAAGTTACCCAGTTAGCGCTCTTAAGCTTTTTAAAGACTGCAAGCATACCCATCCCTAAGTGGTATAGTTCGAAAAGGTGAGTGTACTGAATTTAGCACAGGAAGTTTACTGTAATAGCCAATAAGACCTCAGAAAGTTCCTAATTTGATGCACTTTCTAGTATACAAACCTTTGTATCCCAGAGACTGCATCATGCCTCCACTTCTTTGCAGGTGAGGCAAATCAAATACTTTGGATAAATCTGGCACGTCTAGGTCTTGAAAGTTAGATTTACTCTCTGAATGATCTGAAGTACTTTCCTGAAATATACCACATGATCTGCTTAGTTGGCAGGGAACCTCTCAATTGACCCTGTTTGATGTCCTTTAGATGTTATTCTTAATCCCTATATTGTCCACAGCATTGTCCTAATTTGAGCAATAAAATGGCAATCCCACAGTCAAATACAATAGCGCTGCACATGTTTGCAGTGGCTTCCGGCAGTTTCCCTACTGTACAGTGTGGAAGAGAACTTTGGTCTTTACATTAAGCCATATTTCCCATTTTTATGCAGTAGGTATATGAGGGTGTTGCCTTCCCCACAGACCATCTACTGGAAGCAGAATCGGCATCGTGTAACAGATGTAGCATGACTTTGGTCTTGTGGCTTTCAAATATATAGTCTAGGGGGGGCTTGTGCAAGACCAGGACAGATATAAAGTTATATGTTTCTTTAAAGATAGTATTACCCATAAAGTAATTGCAATGGGACCTACTATTTTATACAGAATATTTTCAGAGTATGATGGTAGAACTTTGATACTCTTTTAGAAACTTAAGGTAAATTTCCCATTGAAGGAGGGCCTCAAACCTGGAACAAACCTGATACAATGAGATGGAAACCATACCAGTAAAAGGCCTAGCACAGACCGTGATCAGTGCCAGCACTGAAACCAAAACAACCTCTTACTTTGTATCTGCCAATCTGCTTTCAGAAACTGTGCCTGCTTGCACCAGTGACATAAATGTGACTGTGAGGAACTAGTTCTTGTGCTGTGCCCATTGCAGAGACTGAGGCTCATGAGTGTTGTGTCCTGCCTACATTCAGCTGGGAAGGACTGATGAGTTTGAGTCTTTGCCAACTTTTGCAAACATTGGTATCTGTAATAGGTTTCTGTTATGAAGTGTAGATTTGAGGGGTTTCTGGAATGCATGTGCCTGATGACAGCTCATGGCTCATATGAACTATTACCTGTGATGCTCCTGAAACATGCAAGACCTGCTGAGGTGGACAGTTCCTTCTTTTATCAGAATCTAAAACACATCAGCATTGACCACATTTGGAGTGGATTTGAGATTAAGAGTTGGGTAATGAGGGGAGAGGATGTGGTCTAATGGCAAGAGTTGTCAACCTCGAAGCTGGAGAACGGGGGTTCGAGTCTCGGCAGGGACGCTCAACATTCTGTGATTCTGGGCAAATCACATAATCACCCCGTGCCTAACACAAAAAAAAAAAGATAATGTCTCAGTCTTATAAAGGGCTCTGATACCTTAAGGTCTACTTCGCGCTATATGAAACAAAAAGATAATGTCACTTTGGATCATGTTCTTGTAGATAACAGAGTCCTTCATCAATATGTGGCCTGGCATGAGATTTTGTCTACCTAGCAACATTATATTACCTGCAGTGTGGTGTTGCTGAACTGATGAACCTCCTCCTGTGAATGACCATAGTAATATTTCATTAGGAACATATAGCATATTCCATTCAACCTAAGAGTCTTCTTCATACCGTACAAACAGGAATGGGGAAAAGACATGCAACTGGAAGTATATTTTGTTATTAGTAACTTATAGAGCACTGATTTGGGGCAAATCTTAGCACTCATTCCTAAATACTATTCCCAGAGGACATACATAAGGAAAAGAGAAGTGGAATCATCTTGTGCGGTAGCCAGACTCCAGAGGGGCAGCATGCCTCTGAAAAGTGAAATAAGAAGGTAATAAATCATTCATGTACCTTAGAGTGTGAGGATAGGGTTATACAAACAGGTATGTGTGCGGTTGTTCAGATCCTTTACTCAGAGAGGTATGATGACTGGTACTGTAAGGATGAACTTCTGCAGCATCTACCATGCTCATAGCATTGGCAAGTCTAGGCCCATAAAATTGAGAAGTCAGGGGTCTCCAAACTATAAATTATGGAACTTTGCTCTGCTAGCTGTGATTCCTTAACAGTTCTAAATTGTGGTCCTATGATGTTAGACACCACAATGGCTATACGACCTTTCTTCTTAAGCTGGTGCACAACAATGTGACAGGGAACCCTCTTGGAGCCACAAGTTGCACATTCCCTCACACATGATTTGTTATTCATGTTCCAGTGGCCACTGTAGATTTAGAAGACACGCACTCAAACATTTATTAACCAGGAGAGTTATAGGGCAGTATGTAGAAACATACCACGATGTGGCTATGCCCTAGTGCCAGTTCAGTGCCCCTTGCTTTTGCATTGCTTTCATTGTGTTCCCTGTTGAGACCTATAAGCAGGACGTAGGAAACGAAAAATCCCTGTGCTGGAAACATGAATGAAGGGCATACCCAAGCAGTAACCCATGCAATTGCTTGTATGCTTGATCCCCTTTTATAGTGAGGCAACAAAAGGGAAGTCATCAGATAGAACAACTACGGCTGCTGGAAGTACTAGTGTTGGACCTTGCCTTTCTGACAGCAGTGTGAGAGATGATAAGCAGTTTTCCACAAGGCAAAGTGATAGCTGGGCTTCAAAGAGCAGGACACCTAAGATCACAATGGCCACCAGAGTGTGACTGCCTTCAAATCCTGGAATGTAGGGTGTCATCTGCATCCTGTTGGGTTATGTGTGATGTGCAGCAAAGCCATTTAAAGATGGGACAGCCATGGCCAATGGCATCCTGGTCCTAGTTCTGAGAGGATTGGCATCAGTAATCTCTGATGTAGAGGAATGAGAGGGAAGGGAAGTGCTTGAATTTGATCTGCCATATTGATATGGGCAGGGTCAAACCTTTTGTTATGTATATGTAGGGCTAAGTAATTCAGACATATATTAACAAGCTTTCAGTGAACATTCCCACAGCAACACTAGTGAGTCATCTACATCATCACAAAAGGAGGCACTAGTTCAGTTTCAATAGATTTCTAAATACAATCTTGAAATAGAGACAGAGCCAAAACCTTGCTTTGGGAATTAAATAAAACAAGAGTCCTTACTACTTCCGTGTATTTTTAATATTTATCTGGCGCCACCTATGACCAGATTGCATTTGTTTAATGTCAAATTCCATTCTCATGAAGATGATGCTAAAATTGTTTAACAACTCTCCGGACTCAAGGTCAATATAATAACCTCCATACGTTTTGGTATATGTGTATGAAGAAAGGTTAGCTGGATTCCCAAAAGACAAAAGTAATATTTTTAAATTATGCCATTTTGCCTGAAGACCTTAAAGCCTATCATTAGTCTGCAGGGACAAAGAACCAATCCTGTTAAGGCTATTAGATAATAACATTAATAATAGAAATAACATTAAATTAAATTAGATCTGTGCTCCTCATAACCTCACAAATTAATCAATTGGTAAACCTAATTTGCTGGTTCATTAACATGGCTCCTGGTAATCCTGTCCTTGTACATGTGTCCAATACTGATATGTAATTGAAAAGATATGTGTAGCTACTATTTAGACATTTATCACAAACCATATTGATCTGATACAGCAAACTGAATAATACCAGGCATCAGACATCACTCTTCGTAGCTCAGCCTTCTCATGTGTGCACACCTGTTCATATATAACCAGTTCAGGGCCTTTCACCTATGTTTCCCAACAGTGAACCTCACTTTAGGCACTGGTGGTTACATCTCAAAATCACTTTAAAAAAACTTACAGTGGGTGCGACTCCATTTAAGTTTCGCATTCAGGGTAGAGATCTAGAAAACGATGCTGTCCAAAATTGAAAAATCTATAGGGAGTTTACAGTGCAGAACTCACTTCTTCACAGTAATATTTCCCGAATAAAAGAAGGATAGGATATCATTTAAAAAATCTTTCAAGGCATTTAGATGTTGCCCACAATTGGAACAAGCAAAGGAGCATGCGTTTATGAGTTTATGCAGCCAACTATCTTTAAAGACAATAGGACTGATCACTACACCGTCCTGAAGATGAAAAGTGGGTTATCATTTTTTTTTAGATCTGAAGAAATGCTGGAAACCCTGTCGAACCTTAGAAACTATTGGCATTGCATTATAACATACAGTTGTATAAAACAAAGTATCCATCTACACACACCTATTGCAGATGGGACCTAGAATTGTTTGGTTATGATACAGACCTTATAATTTGATTGGGACTCCAAAAAGAAATATTCTCTTTCTTTTTGACAAAAGTGTAAGTCTCTAGTGCTTAAGTGTATTTGCACTTAAGATGAAAACTTTGCAAAATACAACTTTAGGCTAGCTCAATGTAGAAAATTGATTGACATGAATATTTCCATGTCTAAAAGGGTCACAAGTGCATATAATGAATATAAATTTGCCAAAATTGATCAGCTTGAGGTACTTGGCATGTATTCTATTCCCCTGAGCATTAAGATTTGGGTTCTGAACTACCATGCTGGGCTAACAGAATCACTATGCAGTCTAGATGGCAGTTCAAAACATCTCTTGGACAATAACTTCATCTCGGGGTGATTCCCCTTCTCCAGCATGCCTACAGGAGCAGAAAACCTAAAATCCTGATCGGTTTGACCAACTGGGGCTGAATATATCCATCTGCAAAGTATTCGCTCATATGCACATCCCCTCAGACCGCCAGGTCAAGATAGTCATAATTGCACCTCAGAGCCCGTGTTTTTTTGGCTTCTCCAGGGAGACCTGAGCTGCAAATGCAGAGTTGCACTATAATTTTGTATCCCCACTTGAGATGGGGGGGGGGGCAGTAATATCTGTCTAGTTGCTTGGGATTCCTCTGAACCTGTATGGAGGGGCCTTATGATAGGTGGGGGTCCTGCAGTCCAAGCACACAAGAGTGTTTACTCCCTCCTCATGTCTGTGTCCAGGAGCGCATTCACCAGATTGCTGTGCTTATGCTAATAGAGGAAGATCTGAGAAAGAAGATGCAAAGCCTGGTTTCCTCACATGTGCAACGATAAGTGTGCTGCCTGGCCGTGAATGTTGCTTGGCTGCACAGGTTCCTGCATGGTCTGCCCTAAGTTGCGCGTGGTGCCTCATGTTGGGCAAGTGTATCCCCTTGTGAAAAATAAAAGATCAAATGCACCAAGAGAATCAAGAAAGAAAAATATTCTTACATGTGTCAGCCATTTGAAAAGGCTTGCTGCCAGTGGTGAAGATTGCCCATTAAGCCTGTGGGGCAGAGATAAAAAAATTCATATTCAACAAAGTGAATCCCCAGGAGGAGCAGGAGCATCAACACTGCTATTGTGCTGTTGCCTATTGGTCCCAATAGGAAACCCTCATTACAAATCTGGAATTAGTATTTCTTTTTTTGGTGACCGAGGTATAAAAATAGGTACCCCAGGATAGAATTCCCTTGAGAACAAGCATCCCTGAAGCTGGGGTAAAAATTACTATTCCCACTCCTGTGAGTATAACAATAGGGAAAGTGTTGGATAGCGGAGGGGTGAAAATTACTATTCCCACTCCAGTGAGTGCAACAGTAGTAAAAGTGTTGGATAGCCGAGGGGTAAAAATTACTATTCCCACTCCAGTGAGTGCAACAGTAGGGAAAGTGTTGGATAGTGGAGGGGTAAAATGACTATTCCCACTCCAGTGAGTGCAACAGTAGGGAAAGTGTTGGATAGCTGTGGGGAAAAAATGACTATTCCCACTCCAGTGAATGCAACAGTAGGGAAAGTGTTGGATAGCGGAGAGGTAAAAATTACTATTCTCACTCCAGTGAGTGTAACAGTAAGAAAAGTGTTTGATAGCGGAGGGGTAAAAATTACTATTCCCACTCCAGTGAGTGCAACAGTAGGGAAAGTGTTGGATATTGGGGGGATAAAATTTACTATTCCCACTCCAATCAGTGCAACAGTAGGGAAAGTGTTGGATTACGGAGGGGTAACAATTAATATTCTCACTCCAGTCAGTTAAAAATTAAAAACAAACAAAATTTTAACACCAACAGAAATATTCCAAAAACAAAATAAATAAAGTATTATATAAATATGTTAAAAAATAAAAATAAAAATACAAATATATTTAATATTAAAAATTTAAAAACACATATCATAATGTTAAATACATATGACAAATACATACAAATATTATATTAAATAAAAGAAAAAATAATTTTCAAACAAATAAATATTTTTAATTAGAAATTATTTAGAAATGAATTTATGTTTTTATTTCCAACCCTTAAACACCACACAATTCACAACCCACATATAAATTTTAAAAAAATGCACTTCCTTAATTAACATAATTAATGACCAATTAAAGAAATAATATTTAAATAACAAATTAAAACTCATAAAATTAATTAACTTCCCACACTTTGCCCCTATAATCTCCACAACCCACAGCTAAAATTAAACTGTAAAAAAATTAATTACACATTTAAAACTTATTTTCAATTAAAAAAGTAATAGTATTTATCAACTAATTATAAAGTATGTCAAATTAATTTACTCCCCACCCTTTACCCCATAACAGTAAAACCCACACACAAAAAATAAACAAATACCCTAATTAAATATCAATTAATTAATTAATATTAATGATCAACTAGTTATTAATGAAATAAACATACATTATTTTCCAACCTTTACCCCTATAAACCCCACAACCCACACCTAAAACGAATTACACAATTTCCATCATTCATTTTCAATAATTAATTAATATTAATTAACAACTAATTATTAATTAATTAAACAAAATTACTTCCCACCTATACCCCTATAAACCCCACAACCCGCACCTAAAATTAACTACGCAATTTCCATAAATAATTTACAATCAATTAATTGATATAAGTTAACAACTAATTATTAATTAATCAAAAATTACTCTCAGCCTTTAACCCTAAAGATCCCACAACCCGCACCTAAAAAAAATCACACAATTACCATAATTAATTACCAATTAATTAATTTATATTAATTAGCAACCAATTAATAATTAATTACAAATAAATTACTTCCCACAATTAACACTATAAAATCTCAATTAAATAAATATTAATAAATAAAAAATATTCATTAAATTATTATAATTAAATTACTTCCCACCCTATTCCCCCATAAACCCAAAACACGCCACGGAACTAAGGGGCTCATTTTGATGGCGGGCGGATATCAGTCCGCCCGCCATCATAGCGGTGCTGGGACCGCCCTCCAGACGTGCGGCGGTCCCACCAGTCCAATTAGGATGCGTCCGCCATACTGGCGGGCGCATCCTGGCCTTTTAACATAGCGGTCAGTGCTGCTGGCTGCAGCACCGTTCGCAATGTTAAAAGGCCAGGATGTGCATTTCCATGCACAACATGGCAGGCACCATGCAGTGCCTGCCACCTTGTGCATGGAAATGTAGGGGGGTACCATGGGTACCCCCCCAGTGCACCCCCCCACACAGAGGGGGCCCGCAACAGGCCCCCAAAGCCAGTCTCTGCCTGTCTTTTTGCGGCGGGATAGCTGCCGCAAAAAGACAGGCGGAAAGGGATACCGTAATCCCTACGGTGGTGCCTGCACGGCACCGCCGCAATGTTGCCCTGGTTCCGGGTTCCACAAGGCGGACGGAAAAGGACCGCCTTGCGGAACCATGGCGGACGGACTTTCCGTCCGCCGCAGAACCATTGTGATTCCCATCGCCATCCTAATTTGGCGGTGGGAATTTTCTGTCTGATGTCGGAAGGACCGCCACCGCCGGCCCAGCGGTGGCGGTCCTTCCGCCATCATATTGAGCCCCTAAAAACCCCCAAATTTAATTAAAATATAATTGATAACTGCTAAAAATGTAACACATATATTTAAAAACATAAACAATACTTATACAAAAAAACATACATCACATACATTTAAAATATAAACTAAAATACATAAAACTAATAAAAAAATCAATATTTTAAACAACTATATTTTTGCCAACGATATTAACCCCTTCCGTGCGCGCGGAATTTCCGCGCTGTGCGGGCGTTTCCATTAGTGGGCGGGGATTCGGACGGCTCCCGGCCGTCGTGCGCACACGCCCACCGTGACTCATGACGGCCAGGAGCCGTCATGAGCATACAAGGGGTTAATGACTTCTATATTTTTGAAAACAATATTTCTTACCTTAAATTCGATATTCTTGACCACTATATTTTTGCTGTCGATATTTCTGTGTCATGATATTTCCAACTCAATATTTGTGTAAGTCGACATTTCCAACTCAATATTCTGTCTGATTACCATATTTGTCATGTGTGCAAATTGTTTTTGTCAATGAATCACGCAAATTGTTTGCAGTTCGTTAGCTTGTTTTCTAGGCACAATAAATGATTTTTAAAAATGGTGAGATTCCTAAGCATAAATTGCTAGCCAGGCATGACACTCGCTAGAAAAATGCCCATGAAAATCGAATTATTCATTCTAAAGTATATTTCTAAGTGAGGACCCACCTTTCAGAAGGTGACCTTGAACAGAGTAAATACCATCATATTATCTCCCCTGCACCATCTTCAGTTTAATTTGGCGATTCCATGAGGCACCCTGATAAAATCTTGACTACTAATCCCCTGCAACCTTCTACCTAAGCTATGTACAATCTATGTAGCCATGTTTGAATTAAAAATGGCTGACCATTGGTCAGGTTTTAACTCTCTCATATCTATGTAGCACAGACTAGATGTTCATCTGTGCAATATGTCTCTTTTTTTTTTTAGATGAAACTGTGTATATTGATTTTATTTGACTATTCTCTTGTAAACTACTTGCATGTAGTAGTAACTGTTCTCAGGTCAAGAGCTTGGTTCACAAATAAATAAAAGATATTTTAGGGCATTAACAATGGCCATCATTTGAAACTCGACAGTATTTAAGTATTAATGCATATTGAGAATTTGAGCATGTCCCCAAATTACATAATTATTAGTAAAGGCTATGGTTCTCCTGTTCTCTGTCTTTCTCGCACACAGGCTCTCTCTAATGCATGTATCTAATACACATGCACACACGCACAATTAAAATAAATAAAACTGGATATGATGTGACATGCACTCACGTAATGAAAATGAGATAAAACCTGCCCACAAATCCCTCCTACACTTACTAAATGGAAAGCTAATATAATTTCAATACCAATGAATACATTCTCTTACTAGCCTTAGTTTTGGTCTTCTACCTATGGTAATGGAAAATATAAGTGTTGAGTAAGCCTATGCTGCAAGTGATATAGAGAGTGAGGTACAGTCAAACCTTCCTTGAGTAGAATGTATTGGGAAAATGCTTATATCTTCTACAATAAATTAGAATGGAAGATAGACATTATGGAAGCAACAATATGTTCCTGTAATGTTTTCCATTTCAAAACAATGTACATGCTATTTTAACTTGGGGTTTAAATCATTGTATCAATGTTTCTATTTATGTTTTTCACACAGGACTCTTTCAAAGGGCCATCGCTCAAAGTGGAACTGCTCTTTCCAGCTGGGCAGTTAGTTTTCAGCCTGCCAAATATGCCAGGATGTTGGCAACAAAAGTTGGATGTAACATGTCAGATACAATAGAATTAATAGAATGTCTACAGAAAAGGCCTTATAGAGAGCTTGTTGACCAGGACATTCAACCTGCACGATACCACATAGCCTTTGGACCCGTGATTGATGGAGATGTGATACCTGACGACCCTCAGATTCTGATGGAACAAGGGGAATTCCTCAATTACGATATCATGCTTGGAGTTAACCAAGGAGAAGGCTTAAAATTTGTGGAAAGTATTGTTGACCATGAGGATGGCATATCAGCAAGCGATTTTGACTTCACTGTTTCTAATTTTGTGGACAACCTGTATGGATACACAGAAGGGAAAGATATTATGAGGGAAACCATAAAATTTATGTATACGGACTGGGCAGACCGGCATAATCCTGAAACGAGAAGAAAGACCTTGTTAGCTTTGTTTACAGATCATCAGTGGGTGGCTCCAGCAGTGGCAACAGCAGACCTTCACTCAAACTTTGGTTCTCCCACATATTTCTATGCCTTTTACCATCATTGCCAAACTGACCAGGTGCCTGCTTGGGCTGATGCAGCTCATGGAGATGAAGTTCCCTACGTGTTTGGGATTCCAATGATTGGACCTACTGAATTGTTTCCGTGTAATTTTTCCAAAAATGATGTCATGCTAAGTGCAGTGGTAATGACATACTGGACAAATTTTGCTAAGACAGGGTAAGTATCTCCTTACAAATTCTTCCAATGAAAATATCAATGGTTGCTCTTTTCATTACAATTTGTAAATTCTAGTCCTGTTAGACAATTATATAAACATAAAGATTAATGAGGACTTCCTATAATTATTGTTTTTTTTCCTTGTCTGTATTTGCATTTAATTTTTGAATTAAAGTCACAATTTGACATCTGTGCAAAATCTGATGCTGATTCACAAGCCTATGGTCCGCACTGATTTGTTTTAAGTGATGTCACTTACATATGTGGAGGGTCTATTAAATGGGTAAATTTATTTGCAGTCATTGTTATATTTGAGGGAGGAGTTACTGGGTTAGATCCAGAAATTGCCTGTGAAATGTATAGATATGTATAAGCATTTCCAAAATCATTTCCTCACTCATACGTGCTTCTAAATTTACACCACAAGAATCTGCCATATTGGATCCATTAAGAGGGTTACCTTGTGGTTGGCCTGGCCCTGCTTACCCAAAACTGTTCTTTCCCTGCTTCCTTTGAAGGTGAAGAGTTGTTTAGTTTGTAATGACAGAACCACAGAGGGCTAACAGTAAACAGTTAGCTGATGTCTCAGTCACTAAATGAATGGAATCCACCCACAACAATTCGAAGTTGTAAAAGATGTATGGTCTTGCGGGCGATGTGTCTCCTACAATGGTAGGAGGCACATTGTGTTCTTAAAATACCCCTCACATACCAAAAGGGCCCTTGGTGTCATGCTTCATCATAGGGGTCTTCGCACTCCTCTACGGAGTGCGGCGTGCTACTAACCAACGAATACGCGGGAGCACTTAAAGTAACCACTATGTGTAGTGTGTGAGGTGTGAGTGGTAGGGTCTACAGTGATTAGTGAGTGAATATTAAAAAATACCTGGCAATTGAGGACTAGAAAGATTTTTAATAAACCCCTTTGCTGGTATTGTTAAAAACAGTGAGATAGAGGTTTAACGTATTAATGTACGACACCTCCTGTGTGTCTGTGTCAACATGTTTCGAAGCCGAAAGCTTCTTCTTTAGGACGGGTACACAGATCCCTACCCTAATCACTGAAGACAGTTAATACTGTTGAAAACATAGGGAATTCTATGTGTAATTTATATGTATAATATGTCCATTAGGCTCCATAGGTTTGGCGACAAAGTGAATATCTCTATCTCCTTTTGCTATCCGAAAGATCAAGGCCTCATGAGCCTGGGAGGAAACGCAGGGGACTCTGTGCTAATGAGCACTGAATGCGAGGGTACTACCTCACCCGACCATCCCCTCCGTGACTGGTGCAAACTGTGAAAATGAACAAATGTCCATGCAAAAATCCATGATTTTAGAAAGAGTAGCAGATGACAGATATTATTAGTGGCTACTGAAAGGCATTTCTACTAGCAATCGAGTCTAATGAAACATTCAACAAATAAAAAAAATCAAGTTTGTCAAAGTGCAATAAACTATACATAATTTTTCTGATTCTCAATCCTGTGTGAGCCCCTTAATAGGAAAACTTCACTGATATAAATGTACCCATCCGGGTTAAAATATGTTTAGATCCACACCGTTTTTAATGATCATACAACTTTTCTAAAATTGCTGTTCATTGAGTGATGTCCCAATACATCTTCAGGTACAAAATGCAACAATCGAAGATGGGCAGTGTTCATATGTTGAAGCTACCTGTCTTTCAATCCCCTTTTACCTCCATCGAACACACAGATGCACTGCATGCCTTCTCACTAATATGCCTATATTCATACTCTCAAGGCCTGCTGAGACCATAAGTGTACCCAAAAATGCAGTATTCAACATTATTTGAGGACAATAGTAAATAATCTTGTTTTCGAATATATAAATATATTTCCATGCTTTTATGTGTTTTTCAGGAGAAACAAACTAAGTGGTCACTTTGAGAGCTGCAGCATGCAGTCCAGTTTATATTTTGAAATGGTTGACTTGGTCATTCATCTTTCTAAAATCAATAAATTGAGTGCTAATAAGTTTAATAGCACCCATTTGCATAGTTTCAAAATGGCAAATGTGTTGTAGGAAGTGGTGAAGGTAATCAAGTTGATATTATTTTTGTTTGTACTACTAGTAGTATTCCGTAGACATCCTTAATACTACTATGATTATTATTGTTGTGTTGAATAAGTGCACCGAATCTGACTAGTGCATCAGCAGCAAAAATGTTTTCCTCGTAGCTTATTAGCTAGCTTCCAATTTTGTACAACTGGAGGATCTCATTGCTTTTATAGTTAAAGAAGATTCTAGTACGTTAGTACAATTGGTCCCATTGAGGGGCCAAGAACTGGGACATTGCGCCTGAGTACTTAAATATATTGTGTCATCCTGAAATTTACACATATGTTGTCCAGCCATACCCACTGGATATAAAAAATCAAAGTTAAACCTGTCCCCACTCGGCTCATCGAGTAACAGAGAGCCAAAGCACAGACACTGTCACCATGTTTGGACTAACAGTGAGCTGCTGGTACAATACTGTCCCGAACTTAAAACACACATGTTACAATGTTTTGAAACTAAGAGAACACGTGACAATGGAATTTTAGAAAATGTTTCTAGAATGACTCTTCAGACAGTTAAAAAACATAAGACAAGAGGGGGTGTGGCCAACCATCATGGCCGAGTGGAAGTAATCCACCCGTGCTGTGCTGCATTCATCACTAAATCGAGGTGAATGGCACCTTAGCCCTGCAAATAGCTCCAATTCAACATGCCCCACTGGTAAGGATGTTGGCGGCACCGCGGGAGCCACTTTACAAGCACTAACATTGATTAGACAAATGGCGATGCCAACCTCAGCCTGTGGCACTCATCAACTGAGGCGAAATCGGCTGCGTGAAGTCGGTGATTCACCTGGCGGATACTAAAGAGCCTGCAATTTATGGACCTGACACAGAGACCCTGCGGATTGGGTTGATGGTGGCAAGCTGAGGACTAAAAGGCCTACAGTAATGGCCTAGGAGGCAGGTGCATGCATGGTTGCCTGACCCTAATATGGTGACTGCGCCACAGAGCAGATCTGCAGCAGAGCGATTTGAGCTCCTTTCAGCAGCATAGCCCCATTGCACCACCTTCTGCATAGACGGAATACCCGGGCCCGGCCGCTGCATCTCGGAGCATGGCAGAAACAACATGAGCTAACACTCGTGATTGGGCGAGTGCGAAGACCCCCTGATTTTTTGTGCACCTATTATTACTGGGCCCACAGCACCAGGTGATCTTGCCCCAGCAGAAGCATCACCTCTCCTGAGCAAGGGGCTAACCTCATGGTTGGAAGTCTGGAGCCTGGTTTGCTACCGAGGGGGTATCAACGAAGAGCACCACAGTCACCCTCCCTGTCTACTTAGCAGCTTACCACCGCATTACTTATGCCTTTGCCCACACCACATCATATTGTTAGCTATGAAGATGGGAGACTGGTGGTGAGGTGACCTTGAACGCTAAGAGATTCCAATTTGCCTCTGGGATCCGACAACCCAACAATCCCATCTCCCCGTGGGGCCTTGGTAGCGGTGGAGAGTACGACGATCTGCTAGCCTCAACATGACCTCTGGAGACGCGTTCTCTGACATTTCTCTTCCCAGGGACCACTATTTTGTGCTCGTCTACAGCCTTTATGCCTCTGAAAAAGGTACAAAATCTAACAGGGTACCAAGCTACTTCCAACTCCCTGAAGGCAGATCTTGCCACCTCCTTTGAGGCTCTCAAGTCCGATATCAACTCCAAACTCACTGACTTACAACAAAATGTTGACTCAGTGGGCACCCGCACCCTGGACCTCGACACTAAGTTTCAAGGACTGGAACAACAAGTTGGCCAGATAGAGAACACCTCGGACCTACTTAGGACTCAATTACAAGACACCCTGTTGAAATGCAAAAACCTGGACAATTGTTCATGACAGGACAACATCAGAATTCGGAATTTGGAGAAGGGGGCAGGGGGTCCTGATCTGGAGTCCTTTGTTGTGGGCATGTTCTCCGAGCTCTTGGAGGACGATCGAACTAAGGTTAAATTGGACCAAGTTCACAGAGTGGGTCCACTGACATCTGGGGGGGAAGACACCCCTACAATGTATTGACAAAATTCCATTCCTTTAAAATGAAGGACTCAACATTAAAAGGTGCTCGGAAAGCGGAAACAGTCTCATTCCAGGGCGCCACATACTCTTTTAAGATATCACCCCTGCTAAACTGGTCTGCCGACTACAATTTAGGCTTTTGCAGACAGGCTCCACCAAGAACACATCAAATACAGATGAACTTAAATGTTTGACCTCTCCTTTGATTATCAGAAAAAGACCCACCACTTCACGGACCTTGGGAGTGTCAGCCCCTGAGCACCAAGGATCCGAAGGTGACGCAGAAGGACCATCTACGAGTCATGCAAGTGGAGCTGACAAGGTGCAATGGCAATCCCAGTGGCGGACGAAGTGTCAAGGGAAATTTTGGGCCTAAAGCTGGGATGGCACTGCGGAACTTATACACCATTTTCTGCGATCTCTGTGAGAACTAGTCATAATACACAAATAACGCTTGTCTGTTGAAAGGCCTTACCAGACCGGCAAACCTGTGAGTGGAGTTACCATCATGTACTTCCTTGCAGTGTTGTTCCGACCTTTAGGGACAGACCTTTAAGATGCATGACGGTAGGTGCTTACTGTTAGACCTGGCATCCTTTGGATGGTTTCCCCTGTCTTTTTGCCTCTAAGTCCTGCATTTTTGTCCTATGATGGACTTCATTTTTGCTGGCTTGTGTACTCTGGGCACTTTACCACTGCTGATCAGTGCTAAAGTTCAAGTGCTCCCTGAGTAAATTATGATTATGATTGGTTATCCATGATTGGCATAATTGATTTACTGGTAGGTCCCTAGTAAATTACACTGTGTGTGCCCAGGGCCTGTAAATCAATTGCTACTGGTGGGCCTGCAGCACTGGTTGTGCCACCCACATCAGTAGCCCTGTAAACATGTTTCTGAGCTACCATTGCCGTGTCTGTGAGTGCAGGGTTAAACTGCCATGTCGACCTGGCACCCAAACCATCCCTTCTACTGCATATAAGGCACACCTAAGGTAGACCCTAGATAGCCCCATGGGCAGGGTGCAGTGTATGTGCAACATAGAACATGTACTGACGTGTTTTACATGTCCTGATAGTGGAAGACTGCCAATTTCGTTTTTCAGTATTGCAGGAACTAGCTCTCCCATAGGTTATCATTGGAGCTGCCTTGTAACATCTTACAAGTGTAACTTTCAATTGGGAAGAGCTACAGATTTAAAGTTTGGGCTTCTTGAGCTCAGGATTCAAAAATACATCTTTTAGTAACAGTGGTTTTTAAGTTGTGTGTTTGAAAATGCCACTTTTAGAAAGTGGGCATTTTCTTGCTTTACCATCCTGTGCCTCTGCCTGCCTGTGGAATCAGTGTCTGGTTTAGACTGACAGCTGGGCTGTTTGTGCATTCACTGTAGGCAGTCACTAAAAGAGAGCTGAGGTGTGCCCTGCATATCCTAATTGCCCATCACCAGCCTACCTTCCAAGCTAGAGTGATGGGAGGAGTTGTCACTGACACCTGAATAGGGCTGTGCCTGGCCTCTCACAATGCTGTCTCTATCCCCCTGTAGTGTTTTTGGAGCCAAGACCAGGCAAAGTAGGATCTGTGCAATACAAAGACTATCCTTTCAAGTATGCCTACTTCAAAGGCCAAAAGGGATATTAGTATTGGACCTGTAACCCCAGACTTTTAGAACACTTCAGGAGCTAGAGGAGACTGCCAAGTGGAAGAGCTAGAGAGCTCTCAGGAGGAGTACTGCCCCTTTGCTGGGTTGCTTTGCTGGGTTGGCCTACAGATGCTGCTTCTGTCTTGGAAAGGACGAGGACTGCACTTTGCTTTGGTATCCTGCTTGAGAAG
Source organism: Calotriton arnoldi (assembly GCA_963921515.1). Lineage (NCBI taxonomy): Eukaryota > Metazoa > Chordata > Amphibia > Caudata > Salamandridae > Calotriton > Calotriton arnoldi. The sequence continues at coordinate 18,568 of CAWUFW010018647.1, read as the reverse complement.
ATTCTCCAAGGGCTTGTGTGTGCTTGCCTCTGTTTAGAAGTCTTAAGGCCATCAAAGACGTCATCTGCAGCCCCCCTGAACTCCTTTGCTGGGAGTTCTGACCTGCCAAGTGGTGCCAATTCCAGTTCTGGCCCCTTGATTTGGCTGCTTTAAAGACTCAAAACCCAAGCATTGCCCTTCCAGAGCCGTTTTTCCCAATCATGTAACATAAACAAGAACAACAAAAACAGAACACTCGGGAACCTACTTCCCCAACAAAAATTAGTTTTTACTTCAGGTTTCATAGGATCAGGCATTTAAGTACATTCTAGCGTTTGCATCTCAAGTTCAAGGCAGGCTGGCGTTAAATAGTCAATTGAACCATGTAGATAAATTTTAGAAATAGGGGTCTCTAGTTGACAGTGCTATGCACCTGTACAGATAGGGAACCTTCCTTCTAGCCAGGGTAAGGGATTTAAAAACCCAAGATAACCCCTGCAAGGTTGCCATGCGATTGAAGAACCAGTGCATTGCTGTGGTGCGGAAGAAAAATCGACACAGCGCCTATTTGCGACCAGAAGAACTGCTGCATTTTGAGTCCAGAGCACCAGGTCTCCAACGTCAGAGACCTTCGCTCTGACTCCGACACAGGCCCTGCTGTATGGCAGAAAGAATTAATGCATCCCTGGTTCGCTGCTGGAAGAATTGACGAGGTGCCTGTTTTGCTGCCGCCACATCAACCCCAGCACATCCAGACTTTCCACGCATCACACCTGTGCGGCAAAGTTTCCAATGCATTGCACTTCAGAAAGGAAATGCTTTCGAATTTTGAGACATTGCTTCTCCCCGCAGTAAGGAATCGATGCAACACTTCTCTTGCATGCGGCAGAACTGACGCCTCCATTCCCCTGGGACTCCAGAATCAACATATTGCTGTGTTTTCTGCTGCTTCCCTCCTCTGCAGCAGTTTTTTACCTTGGATTTTGATGCACCAAAGGTACTTTGTGCTAAATCAATGCATCCATAGGGTTCTATGGACAGAATTTAAACCTTTAAAAAGTGATATCTTGAGTTCTGTATGTTGGATATTTGTCATTTTGGTCTTGTTTGGTGTATATAAAGATTGGTTATTTTGCTAAATTGGTGTGGTGTCCATTTATAGTATTTCTACTGTATTACTGTTTGTCTATGTGGAAATGCTTTACACATTGCCTCTGAGATAGGCCTGACTGCTCGTGCCAAGCTACCAAAGGGGTGAGCAGGGGTTATCTTGGGTTTTTAACTCCCTTACCCTGGCTAGAAGGAAGGTTCCCTATCTGGACAGGTGCATAGCACTGTCAACTAGAGACCCCTATTTCTAAAATTTATCTACATGGTTCAATTGACTATTTAACGCCAGCCTGCCTTGAACTTGAGATGCAAACGCTAGAATGTACTTAAATGCCTGATCCTATGAAACCTGAAGTAAAAACTAATTTTTGTTGGGGAAGTAGGTTCCCGAGTGTTCTGTTTTTGTTGTTCTTGTTTATGTTACATGAATGGGAGAACATTACTTTGCCCTGGGGGGGGGGGCAGCGAGAGGGGCGAGGGAGAACTTGGAGTGATGTTCCATTCCTTATGTGTTCGGGGCAGGGAAAGAAGGAGACTACCGTCAGTGTCCAGTCTACAACTATTAGGCGAGCATGTTTATAAGGAGATACTATGGTCTTATCTACCCTGACATGGAATATCAAAGGTCTAAATTCTCCGGCCAAGCGTCATAAACCCTGGAAATATCTCCTTGACCGGAGTCATGATATAGTAGCTTTACGAGAAACACATCGCAAGCATAGTGACGATCACAGACTTTGCCACAAGGCATGTCCCTTGATCTATAGATCTTCTGCTCCCACTAAGCACAATAGGGTGGTTCTGTTATTCCATTTCTCTTTAAAAGTTTAAAGCAGTGGGGTGTAAGTCTGACAAAGACGGAGAATAATGTTAATGAAAGGAACCATTGTTCGTAGGATGTGTACAATCGTTGCGGTATATGCCCCCAATACTAACTAGGCTGTATTTCTACAGTCGTTTATATCCCTCCTAGGGGGTTTGCATAAGGGGAGATCATTATGATGGGAGATTTTAATTTTCTGTGGGATCCAGTTTCAGATAACTCACACTCGCATAGATCCCACACTAGGAGTTTTCCTAAACCCTTAAAACAGGTCATCCTTGGTGCAGGTCTAATAGATGCTTGAAGGACCACTCACCCTACGATCTGGAACTATACTTTCTTTTCACACTCCCATGGCATGTCCTCTTGACTTGACTATACCTTCATAAGTCAATCTTTAGAACATTCTATTGTGGAGACCAGATTTCACCCTATCACACTCTCTGATCATGCCCCTGTAGAGCTTACACTAGAGTTGGATGCCCCATTGCCCTAATTTCGCTGGTGATTGTTTCCTGGGTCTCTTGCTAGGGATCTCCTGTTTCACAACAAACTTAAAAAACCCAGAAGGAATTCTTTCAAATGAACGATCTTAGAGATACTAAGCCTTCCTTTAAGAGGGAAATGTATCTCGTTGTTGTCTACTCTGATGAAACAGAAATCTCAGGACAGACTAGCCCTTGACGCTGAACTTCAATTGGCAGAGCGGGCTCATAAGGACTCCCCGACTGTGTCACTACAACAGAAATTTATGGCGCTACGGGGAAGCAGCAGGCAATATATACAAATATGGCAGAGTTAACTCTGCTGCTCCTCAAAAAAACAACATATGATCAGGGAAAGAAGGTGGGATTCCATCTAGAGCAGCAACTCAGGGCCAAACATAAGAAAGGAATACATTGGTCAGATTAATTTGGAGACTGAAGAGGTAGCTACTTCGGAGTCTCTATTCCACTAAGCCTACGGAGGACACTGCACAGCTGGACTATCTGACTGGGGTAAAACTTCCTCAGGTGATTGCCAACCAAAATGGCGAGTCCCATCAGAGATGATGAAGTTAGGGCAGCCACTGAATCCCTTAAGGTTCACAAATCACCAGGGTAAAATGGGTTCACAGCCCAAGTTTACAACACCTCTAACTCCAATCTGGTGCCTCATTTGACTACCCTTTTTAATTACATAACCGATGCTTGCCAGGTGATGCGTAAAATGGGTGAGACACTGATTTCGGTCATCCTAAAACTCGGAAAGGATCGTCACCTATGTGCTTCATACAGGTCCATTGCATTACTCAACCTAGATGCCAAACTTTACAACAAGATATTGGCTAATAGATTGGAAGACATTATGCCAGACCTGATACATCTGGATCAGTCCTGTTTTATTAAAGGGTGGCAAGCACATGACAATGTGCGGAGGGTGGTCCACATGGTCGGAAAAGCTCCTAAAAAGCATTCCGGCAGTACTTCTGGCACTAGATGCCAAAATAGCATTCATTTCAGGTGGATTGGTCGTCCCTCTTCCATACCCTTTGCAGCTTTGGCATTAGTGTACAATTTATACCCATGGTATATGCCAATTATGCCAATCTGCAGTTGCGGGTACTGGTAAATAGGGAGGACTCATATCTCTTTAGTCTAGAGCAAGGAACGAGACAGGGTGTCCATTATCCTCGCTTTTATTTACCCTCAGTATTGAACCCCTAGCAGTCATGGTGCGAGCCACACAAGCCATTCAAGGCCTTCCATTTGGATCTGTAGAACATACAATCTCAATGTTCGCAGATGACGTATTGCTTTCACTTACATCCATTCAGACATTTCTGGATGCCCTGCAACTTTAACTAAAATCATATGAGACGGTGATTTTGCATTAACCTACATAAGTCCTTCCTTCTTAACCTGACTCTGTCCACCCCCAAGAAGGAGGCACTAGTTAACTCCACCCCTTTATACTGGACTAAATAGATCTCACCTACCTGGGAATAAAGATCACCCCCAGGGTGGCTGATCTTTACAGAGCAAATTATCCTCTGCTCCTACAACAACTTAAGGCAGATTTTAAGGGGTGGGCGCCCATGAACATTCCTTGGATTTGCTGCATCAATGCGATAAAATAACTGTATTACCATGGCTGCTCTACCTTTTCCAAGGGCTTCTCATTGAGGTGGAGCGTGACTTCTCCCCTACTCTTTACTCCCTGGTAATCCGATTCATTTGGCAAGATCTTATCTGTAAATTACTTACATTCCCAAAAGATGCTGACGGACTGGCTCCACCTGATTTCCAACTTTACTATGGTCTGCCCAATTACGGGTGATTTCCGAATGATCCCTACGAGAATCAGACGAACACTAGCTACACATGGACAGAGCTGGAATGGGCCGATACATGTTGGATATTCAATGGAAGCGGAAGTCAGATTGTCCCCCTAATGCCTATCTTAATACACCCACTAAGACAACCTTTAAGGTGTGGGATGCAGTGAACTGATCCACTGAGTGGGCTACTTTCTCTTCACCCTTTACCCTAATACACTTTAACCCAGCTTTTACACCGGCGCTTACACCTGGCCCTTTCGACCTCTGGAGGGTAAGGGGGTTGCCTTACCATATCGGATCTATTCCACGGATGGGACATCCTCACATTCGAAAACACCCAGCGGGATTTCGCTCTCCCAAGCTATGAGAGATAATATACACAACTGAAACACTGGGCACTTCACCCGAAGCGGAGGTCTGCGACCCCTAGGGAGCTCTCCCCCATAGAGAAATATGTATGGCAGGTGGGTGGGTCCAGGGTTGCATTTTCTTCTTATATTCACTATTGCTAACCTCCACCCCTACATCTAGGCCTCGTCACATAGTTTTTTGGGAACAAACACTTGAGAAGACGATCGCTGATGATAAATTGTGGAAACTATGGGGAGATATTCCCTGATTTATTAATTCTATGTGGAAGAGGAAAGCACATTATAAAGTGCTTTTTGACTGGTATCTGTACTCTTCCAAACTTTAAAAAATGTATCCTAACATATCTGATCTCTGTTAGAGGGGATGCAGATTACTTGGGGATTTTCAACATAAATGGTGGGTTTTCTCCGGTCATTCGGCCTTTTTGGTCTGAAATACTAGCCCAGATAAAGGATATTTTGGGGTATCCGCTCCCACCTACACCGGGATTTGCCCTATTGGGACTGTGGGATGAGAACCTTAAACACCAACCCTCTGGCAATTGGTCGATTCAGTGGCTTTGTCTCGGACTAGGTAAGATGGCCTTGGCGGCTTCATGGAAGAAGACAGAAACACCCTCGATATCCCAGTGGCATGCGCTACTCTGACAGCCCATAACTATGGAAAGGATGGCTGATATTCTTTCGGACAATGGCAAAAACTTCAAATATATCTGGGGCCCATTAGTGCGGTTCCTCTCGACAGGCCTACCACTCTTTACATGTCCCACTCATTCTCGAGTGCTCCATCTCTTTCAGATTTAAAGCTGGAGGGAGCAGTTGACTGCCCCTTCCATACGCGATACTTCGTCCAAAAGACCCCCTGCTACTAGTTAGCTTTATTCCATATACGTAGCATGCTGCTTTCAAATCACCACTCATGTATTCGTGTTCGAGATATTTGGGGGTGGGGGAATCATATTGGGCAACGATGATTTTAATTTTGTTGTAGAATTAATTGATCACTGAAATACTATGGGGCCGATTCCGATCTCGGTCGGAGGCGCACCCAATACTATTCGGTCGGGAAAAAAGCCATGCGAAAGCCAGTTTCCCGACCGATCCGTACAGCACACCGAACGAGCAAGTACGATGCGCACAACAGCAAAGAATCCGGCCGAGCCGTACTCACCCAAACCAGGTCCTGTTCTCCGACCGAGGCGAATCCGGAAACGCCGAATCGAGTCGCACGGAAGGGAAAATGCAGCCCCGTCCGGCCGGACAAGTACGATGCGCTTTCCGTACGCGCCGAACCCGTCGCTACGCACGGCACGTCAAAGCATCCGGGAGAGGCGCACATAAGCTCCGAATCGCGCCACAACACGATCCACGGCTACGAGACAGAACACAGCACAGACGAGGACGACGCGAGCGGCGAGGACGAAGCGAAGCGACGAGGACGAAGCCAAGCGACGAGGACGACGCGAAGCAACGAGAAGGACGAACGACACGAACCAACCATGAATCCCTTCGTCCCGATCATACCAATATTCTACATCTACTACCGGAACAGGCACGGACGCGTACGGCGCAGAAGGTAAGTCAGACACCAACCACAAAACACATACAACACGTACACGACACATCACACACATACACTGGGAATCTGAATATACTTACACCAGCAGCACCATAGGGGCGGGATGCCCATCACCAATGCCACATATGCACACAGGGGCCTGAATGCGCGCCACCACCCCAACCCAGGGGGGCTGGATGCCAACCACCACAACCACCCTTAGCCAGGGGGTGCCAGATGCCCACCACCACTACCACCCTTAGCCAGGGGGCTGGATGCCTACCACTACTACCACCCTCACCCAGGGCGGGCTGGATGCCTACCACCACCCTTAGCCAGGGGGCTGGATGCCCACCACTACTACCACCCTCACCCAGGGGGGCAGGATGCCCACCACTACTACCACCCTTAGCCAGGGGGGCAGGATGCCTACCTCTACTACCACCCTTAGCCAGGGGGCAGGATGCCTACCTCTACTACCACCCTCACCCAGGGGGGCAGGATGCCCACCACTACTACCACCCTCACCCAGGGGGGCAGGATGCCCACCACTACTACCACCCTTAGCCAGGGGGCAGGATGCCCACCACTACTACCACCCTCACCCAGGGGGCTGGATGCCCACCACTACTACCACCCTCACCCAGGGGGGCAGGATGCCTACCACTACTACCACCCTTAGCCAGGGGGGCAGGATGCCCACCACTACTACCACCCTTAGCCAGGGGGGCTGGATGCCTACCACTACTACCACCCTCAACCAGGGGGGCAGGATGCCTACCACTACTACCACCCTTAGCCAGGGGGCAGGATGCCTACCTCTACTACCACCCTCACCCAGGGGGGCAGGATGCCCACCACTACTACCACCCTCACCCAGGGGGGCAGGATGCCCACCACTACTACCACCCTTAGCCAGGGGGCAGGATGCCTACCTCTACTACCACCCTTAGCCAGGGGGCAGGATGCCCACCACTACTACCACCCTCACCCAGGGGGGCAGGATGCCCACCACTACTACCACCCTTAGCCAGGGGGGCTGGATGCCTACCACTACTACCACCCTCAACCAGGGGGGCAGGATGCCTACCACTACTACCACCCTCAACCAGGGGGGCAGGATGCCTACCTCTACTACCACCCTTAGCCAGGGGGCAGGATGCCCACCACTACTACCCCCCTCCCCCCGGGGGGGCAGGATGCCCACCACTACTACCACCCTTAGCCAGGGGGGCAGGATGCCTACCTCTACTACCACCCTCACCCAGGGGGGGCAGGATGCCCACCACTACTACCACCCTCACCCAGGGGGGGCAGGATGCCTACCACTACTACCACCCTTAGCCAGGGGGGCAGGATGCCTACCACTACTACCACCCTTAGCCAGGGGGCAGGATGCCCACCACTACTACCACCCTTAGCCAGGGGGGCTGGATGCCTACCACTACTACCACCCCCACTCATAGGATGGACAATGCATGACACAACAAGCACACCACAACCTAGGGAATGCAAGATTAAGACATCCCCCCACCACCATGACAAGCGTGTGAGCAGGCTGTGTCAAATGCCTACAACACCGAACATGACATTGAACATACAATGTGACCCCCTAGCACATGTGCCACACATATATGTGTGTGGCACCCACAATGCAAGCAGCCCATGACCATTGTGGCAATGGGGCCTAAACCCCCATCATCACAGTGACCAAAAGGCAAGTGTGGGGTCCATAGCTGAAGCACATTTTGACCATTGTGGCAATGGGGTCTAAACCCCCATCATCACAGTGACCAAAAGGCAAGTGTGGGGTCCATAGCTGAAGCACATTTTGACCATTGGGCAATGGGGTCTAAACCCCCATCATCACAGTGACCAAAAGGGAAGTGTGGGGTCCATAGCTGAAGCACATTTTGACCATTGTGGCAATGGGGTCTACACCCTCATCATCACAGTGACCAAAAGGTAATTGTTGACAAAGAAAGAGCTGCAACTGCCAAACTGCATGGATCATTCCTGGTCACAGAACCAAAAACTCATCTGTGGCAAAGTAGTGTATGTGTCCCATTGCAACATAAATTGGGGGAGCCAAATACTGCAGTGCAAATGAGACATTCCTTTGGCCATGTGCAGACAAACAACACCCATGGGGGCTGAGACCGTCAACAGTCATCAATGACACAATGACAGAAGTGACCATCAGAATGCAGACCCACATATTTGCACCAATGGGCACACAAATGCAGATACCCTGTGGAGACAGCAGATGTGAGGTGAACAGATACCATACCATGGCAGCAATGGGACACACAAACCATGATCACTGTGCTGACCGATGACCTAGGAGTCCCAGGGACAGCAGGGGAAACACACCAAACAACATACAGCCAATGGCACACCCAAGATATGCCAATGCAGTGGTGCAGATGCACAAACACAAACAGGCAGACCAACACTGTCATCATACACAGCAGGTGAGGGGTGGGGGTGCCAGTGTCCCCAGGCAACAACACAACACATGAGGAGAGCTGAATACCAATCATACAGATGTGCATACACTGCCACACTAAGGTAACTCATGGATCCAAATCCCCTATGTGGGCAAGCAGGCATTGACAGGTGAGAGGGAGCACAAAACACACATGTCACACAGGCACGTAGGAACAACAACTGACACAGCAAGTCACAGACACACCACAGCACCACCCCCAGGGCCCCCACAATGTGGTGACCCTGGGCTGAATAAAAATACCACTGTGATGACAAAGCTAAATGTCGTTCACACTGTGAACCACAGTCAGGTGTCCTGAGCAACAAACTACCATCACACCTACACAAGCACAAATCAATCAGCATGGCCAGTAAGCCAAGGCCAACATGGCGGCAGGGGCCTAGCCGGGCAACAACTCTCATCTGCACACACTCAAGACCACACCCCTCGACCTCCAACAATGTGCAGCAGTGAAGTACACATGCACTGGTGACATTGCACATGCACCCATGACTATTCCAGGGTGGTGGGTGGGAACCAAGCTGTAGAAACACATCACACATGGACACTCAACAAGACTCCTGAATGTCTGACACACTGCACACTACGCTGTACATGGACATGACCGCAATACCACACCGACCAATGGGATCCCAGCCACAGTCACACACCAATGAAGAAGCCAAGGTCACCCACAAAGAACACACATAGACAACAACCAACATTGCAGCCCGGACCCTAAGGAGTGCCAGCAGTCACACACACAACGTGTCACAATCACTGAAAGATAACACAAACTGGAAATCACATGACAGGGGCAAACAACAAGTGCCAAAGGGAAACCTGACTGTGACCCATCTGCGTCAGCACACAAACTCTGCCCTGACAGCAAACACACCTATGGGTGACACCCTGATGACCAGTAATGTGCCATGCACCCACATCACAGAGAACACAGGGAGAAGACTTTGGGGGAACATAGCTCAAGTCAGCAAGCATCACAAACAGGTACAACACTAGGGATCACAGCATGCGCAGATGAATGGAAGTGAACACACAGACATGCACATACAACACACACCTTGGGCGCAGGCAATGTCACACGTGTACACACTGCCATGAGGGGACTCCACTCCTGTGTGAGGAAAGCTGTGCCATATGTTGCCTCAGTAGGGCCCCATCATGTCAGCTGAGCACTTGGTCACACAATCAACAATTAGCACCAAATGAGGGCTCCCATCACATCAGCCTGGTCATGGATGTGCCAACGGAATCATCAGCACAGATCCAACACACTTGTATAGCAATGTTGCACTGACTACACGGATGAGTCCCTCCCCATTGATGCCCAAACCTGCATGTCCACTGGAGATGGCAACACGGTCAGGGAAGTAGACAAATGCAACGATGGCAGGCACAACAGATGTGCAGGGGTGGAAGCCACAGATATGAAATTGCCAATGTAAGTAGGAAACCCATTGCCAAATACTGAACACATGACACCCTCAGATGCTGCTATTGATGACATGGATACACCACATGATAGGACACATTCCCCCTGGACCACATGGGTTCCTGCACAGTAACACTTCATAATCATGAGACCAGATATCACCATCACTGCAGCAAGGGCATGGTTAGCTGCACCAACAACATGTACATCTGAAGCATGAGCACTAGAGAAAAGAAAGTTGCTTTATTCAGCATATGTGTTGAGGCCAAACGAAGTCCTGAAAAAAGAGCAAAGGCCAATGGCCAGTCCATTGTCAAAGTTCAAACAGGGTGACACTGGCAGATGTCACCCTACGCATGCCTGCACAATACCAGGGACAATCCACTAGGAGGGGCAACCGGGGGGCAGGCCAGGCACCGCAGGGACAGGATCAGGGCTCACCAGGGGGAGTCAGGGAAGGGGTGGTGGGTGCTGGAGAGCCACTGACAACTGCAGTGGAGGTGTCTGACATGGTGTGTGCCGGCACAACTGGGGGGCATGACACAGATGTCGTGGGTGCCGGCACAACTGCAGTGGACCCTGCAGATGGGGTGGACAGGTCCGCCACTGCAGTGCCCAAGTCAGACAGGGCGGTAGTGGACTCCACTGCAGTGCCTACCTCCAGGGGAGGAGAATGGGGAACAGGCAAGGTGGGTTGGACAGAGGGGGGGACACCCTCACCACATCAGTGGCACAGACAAGCGCAGCGGGGGTGTGGTGCTGGGAGAGCAAGTGGCAGGGGGAGAAGGCCGGAGCATCTTGGGGATGGTATATCTGTGGGTGGGGGAACCTGGGGCAGGGTGTGGTGGGGGCACCTGTGCAGTGGGGGCCTGAGGGATGGAGGACGGAGACCTTGTGCCTGAGCTGCAGGGCGGTGGCGGGGTCTTGCTCTTAGCACTCCGGGGGACTTGCGGGTGGGGGCCTCAGTCCGTCTGCGCCTGGGGAGGGGTGTCCGGGGGCGAGGGGCACTCTGCTCCGTGTGGGTGGGCTTCCTCTTCCCCGGGATGCTGGAGCAGCTTCATCGGTGGGGAAGAGGCCGAGGTCACAGAGGAAGAGCTGCTGTGACTTTGGGGTTGCAGGTGAGGCAAGGGAGGGTGCTTTGGAGGGAGAGGGAACTGAGGACTGCGCAGTGCATGTGGATGCGTGTGTGTGTTCCAGGGCCCCATCCCCTGTGAGTCTGGCTTCAGTCCCCTGAATGTGCGTGCGTGTGCGTTTTGTCATTGGCGTGTGTGTCAGTGTGCTGGATGTGTGTGTGCTGGTGTGTGCCAGTGTGTGTGTGCCTGGGATGGGTAAGGTGCTGGGGAGTGTGGATGGAGCAGAGGCAGGAGGGGTGAGGGACCGTTTGAGGAGGGACACTGCTGCCGTCAGGGAGGAGTCCATGGACCTATTGCCCCTCTGTAGGTCAGACATGCCCGATGAGATGCCCTCCATGAACGACACCAGCTGAGTCAACAGCGCGGTGTGCGCATGGAGGACACTCAGCATGGCTGTCTGCCCTACATGGAGCTGGCGAAGGAGGTACACAGACTCCTCACTCAGGGCAGCAGGGGACACAGGGGCAGGGGGTGCGGTGCCTGGCCCAAAGGAGACACGCTCCCGGACATGGGAGCCTCCACGGACCTGGGGAATGGGAGCCGATGGGAGGGCGGTGGTGGTGCTGGTGGTGGCGGGGACAGCAACACTAGCTGGGGTGTGGTGGCTGCTGACACCCGCCTCCACAAGGGAGTCATCCTCCGAGTTGCTCTGGTCCTCAGCTGAGGTGGATGCTGCTGAGGACTCCTCGGTGTGGCTCCCCTCACCCTCCGTGCCACTGGGTCCCTCCGACCACTCCTCGGCTGCTGACCCAGTCTGGCTCTCCGGCTCCTCCTGGTCCGTGGAGCTGTCCCCTTCCGTGGCCGTGGATGTATCTGCAAACAATGGGGAAACAGACAGACATCAGTCACCTGCACATAACGCACACACCACTGTGAGCACAGCACATCACAGAGCAAGCCCTGGCATCATTAGTTGTACATTGCTAAAAGTGCACTAATTGAACAGGAGAAGTCAATTGTCAGTCTGATGCCAAGCATGGCACTCACATCCCACATGGCCTTGCACCCATCTGTCTGGTGTCTGTTGGATTGCAACACCCCAGTGTTGACACATGCACCAAGTACACAGTAGTTGGACAGTGCAGAGGACACGGTGTGGACACATCACAGCTCTTGCCACTGAGTCAGTACAGGTTTACGGATGTAAGGGATGCCCAGAGTCAAATAGGAAATGCATGTGATGCATACCAGCGACAGACACCATGATGCACCCATGTCCTGATAGCCAGCGCCACTATGGTGTGCATGTAGCACATGTCACTCCCCTAAAGGATCACCAATCAGTAGACACATGCCATGGCGGAGAGCATGACTGCAAAGTCATACATCACTGTCTCAGTGATGTATGACTTTGCAGCCAGACAACAACACTCTGCACTGTGTCACAATAGTAGGTCATGGGGAATGCAAGTCCTGGAGCTGCACAAGTGCACATGTACATCCCCCACAACACATCCTCTTAACCCTCATCTGTCCAGGTCATACCTATTGGACATATGGGAGACCTGTGACACTACCCTCTGAACCTGAGCCCCTCACACTCTGCTGTGCATGGGGAACAGCTGCCTGAACTTCACATTTACATGCCCCAGTCTGCATGGGCAGCTGATCAGACACCTATGTGTCACACAAGTATCGTCTCCTATGGTCACATCTCCAGTGGCATGCTGAGCCCCTACCAAGAAACTCCACAGCAGTCCTGGCGACTAATCCACAGCACACTGACACAGAGGCAGACACCTGAGGGGCAAATCACTGTGCACAATGTGTCCTCTGATACACGGGAGTGGGAGTACAGAGTGTATTGTATGGCCTGGAGTAGGCATGACTGTCCAGCCCCACATGAATGAGGGATGAGCCCTGGACTGTAGGCAGCTGGCTAAGTATGTGTGACACACGTCATATACATACTCCTGGGGCCCAAACATTGTTCCCACCCGCAGCATGGGTGTGTGCCAGGTACCCCAGCCACATGTGGTGGATCAGCTCAGCAATTGGACCACAGATCAAAGTAACACGCTGAATACATGTTAGAATACAGGCATTGTGTAAGCAATGGACCCACCCATGATGCCCACCACAGAGTCAGGGAAACAGATGCTGTCTCCCACCTTGAGTCAAGCAAACTGCAAGGACACAGTCCTAAGTGACAGAATTCCCTGCATGTAAGGGCCACACCTGGGTATCAGATGAGGAGTGGGCAGTGCACAATAGAGGGACATGGCTCCTGGACAACATGACTGCTGTACTGTGGCAGTTCAACCTGGCCCGAGGAGGGCACATAACATGTTAGACAGAGTACACAGTGCAGTCTTTGACTCACCCCCTCCTTGCTGCTCTCTGGCCTTCAGCTGCCCATCCAGGTCTGGAAAGACCACCGCCAGGATCCTGAGCATGTGGGGGGTCAGGGTCCGTGTTCCGCCCCTCCTGCGAGGAGGCGACAGCTTCAGCTGGACCCGTGCAATCCTCCGGGTCCAGCCCCGAAGGTCCTGCCACCTCTTTTGGCAGTTGCGGATCCGGCGCTTGTAGACCCCCACGGACCGGACAGCCCGGACGATGTCCTTCCAGATCTCATGCTTCCGATGGGCAGAAGCCTGTCAGGATGACAAAGTGATAAGGACATTACTACACATGCAACATATCCGTGCATGACACAGTTGCATATACATGTCGCAATCACAGGGGCACATGGTGTACCCAGGCAGTGCACGGCTGCCCATGGACAGTTTTCCAGAAGTCACTACATGGTATCATAGCATGGGGAGTAAAACCCTGTTCAGAAGCACTGTCACTGCACCATACCTGTCCAGTGCAAGTCACTACACACTATGGGGGTGACAACTACTCAGTGAGCCTGCTAGCCAGTGGTGTGCTGACTCTCAGCCTTGCTAGTCAGACAAAATGCACATTCAGAAAGGCAGTGCACAGAACACTCACCTGCTCCCCTGGTGTCCCATACAGCTTGCTGTACTGTGGAAGTAGGCTGTCCAGCAGGGCCTGGTTCTCTTCAAGGCTGAAGGCTGGGGCTCTCTCCACAGTACGTGCCATTGCAGGGTCCAGAGGGGCAGAGACAGCAGCAGTGCAGTGGCAGATGTCGTCCTGGAGCATGTAGTGCAGGCAAGTGGGCTCTCAGGGGAACATGCAGCAATATATATGTGCTGGAGAGGCAGATACTGTCCCTTGTGTCCAAAGTGATAGGTCCAAGTCGTTTGCATCTTCTGAATCTGGCCAATCCATGGAATAGCAGCACCAAAACACGCCCACAGCATCCTTCAAATCTTCAACTTCATGACATACATGATTTTGCAACATTGTTGTGGGTGACCAACTGATTTTCCAGCAACCGACTCGTTCGAATATTCGAAAACGCGTCCGTTGCCAGGCAAGCCCATTGTCAATGGGTGCGCACCGATCGGTCCATTGAGGTACAACGCGCACAGGGGTACAACGCGTACCCGCACACATTGAAAGCAATGGGCCGGCCGGAGGCACCGATCGGTCCATTGCTGTTCAACGCGCACAGGGGTACAACGCGTACCCGCACACATTGAAAGCAATGGGCCGGCCGGAGGCACCGATCGGTCCATTGCTGTTCAACGCGCACTGAGGGTACAACGCGTACCCGCACACATTGAAAGCAATGGGCCGGCCGGAGGCACCGATCGGTCCATTGCTGTTCAACGCGCACAGGGGTACAACGCGTACCCGCACACATTGAATGCAATGGGCCGGCCGGAGGCACCGATCGGTCCATTGCAGTACAACGCGCACAGGGGTACAACGCGTACCCGCACACATTGAATGCAATGGGCCGGCCGGAGGCACCGATCGGTCCATTGAGGTACAACGCGCACAGGGGTACAACGCGTACCCGCACACATTGAAAGCAATGGGCCGGCCGGAGGCACCGATCGGTCCATTGCTGTTCAACGCGCACAGGGGTACAACGCGTACCCGCACACATTGAAAGCAATGGGCCGGCCGGAGGCACCGATCGGTCCATTGCTGTTCAACGCGCACAGGGGTACAACGCGTACCCGCACACATTGAAAGCAATGGGCCGGCCGGAGGCACCGATCGGTCCATTGCTGTTCAACGCGCACAGGGGTACAACGCTGTACCCGCACACATTGAATGCAATGGGCCGGCCGGAGGCACCGATCGGTCCATTGCAGTACAACGCGCACAGGGGTACAACGCGTACCCGCACACATTGAATGCAATGGGCCGGCCGGAGGCACCGATCGGTCCATTGCAGTACAACGCGCACAGGGGTACAACGCGTACCCGCACACATTGAATGCAATGGGCCGGCCGGAGGCACCGATCGGTCCATTGCAGTACAACGCATCACTGTACATGTGACTGGCATATGTCAGCATGCCTGTCTCAGATGGACATATGCCAGCCACAGATAGCTCCCAGGGAGTGAGGGGCACACCTACATCACGACAGCCTGTCCAAACCTTATCATAAGGCATGTAAGGCTGCATTTCCTATTGTGTGTATGTTGGTGTACATGTTGTCCTGTGGGTGTCACCTGTGGGCAGCCACCCCCAGGCTGTGCACGTGTTAATGGGGACAGGATCCTGGGTGTTACGTGTACGTGACCACTGTGATGTGCAACTGTTCATATCTGTGCATGTGCCATGGTCACATTTCACAGTGGTGTTTGTGTATGTCATGTCACATACCCCGTGAGTCCCATGTGGGACGGTATGTTTGAGCCAGGGTGTCCCAGTGGCACAATAGTGATGGCCCTCCACAGTCTTTGTGCATGTAGTGTTTACAATGTCTCTGATTTCATGTGCACAATGGGAGACAGTCTCCACATCCACGTTGTGTGTGCATGGACTCTGATGTTGTGCGTGTGTGTCACAGACGTCCATGGCTCTCCTGCCATGGCAAGTGTGGCCACTACCTGTGGGGGTCATGTTTGTTTTGTTGTGGTGTACACATGATACTCCAGGTGATGCCAGTGTCCATGTGGCATTACAGGGTCCCTGGGAATGTGCCTGTCGTTGAGCTGTGGTGCCTGGGGCACATCTGTCCTCACATGTCACTGGGGGGTGACTGTGACACAGCATCATGATATCCAATGGGCCAACCTGGGACAAATTGATGCCACCTGTAGGACCGTGTTGACAGATGTTGGCCATGTATGTACCATAAATGTCGTTCCGGTACTGCACACTTCATGTAGTTGTGCCTCATGATGATGTATGTTGGGATCTTGAGTGTGTTCAATGCCGCATATGTGGGGTGACTGACGATCTTGCTTACTTCTCCTCTGCACTGCAGGGCTCCTGCTGTCCATCGGCCATTCCCAGACCTGGCAACGATGGTGGAACGGGACAGCATCCGACGGTACCGCTTCACCAGGCAGCTGATTGAGGATTTTGCAGTGCAGTTGTCCCCACATTTGCAGCCTGGCCGGCCGTATCCTACAGCGCTGACCCCCAAGGTGAAGGTGATGGCAGCCCTACACTTCTTTGCCACCGGTACCTTCCAACATACTGTGGCGTCTGCTGGTGGGATGTCACAGACCATGTTCAGCCGTGTGCTCCGCGATGTTTTGGCGGCAATGTTGCTCTTCCTGAACCGGTACATCTATTTCCCTAGACTGCGACGACTCACTGACGTGAAGAGTGACTTTTATGCCCTGGGGAGGATGCCGCATGTAATTGGCTCCATTGATGGGACACATGTGGCTTTGGTACCACCACAGGCCCAGGAGCAGGCCTACAGGAACCGCAAGCACTACCACTCGGTCAATGCACTGGTGGTGTGTCTTGCAGACATGACCATCACACACGTGTGTGCCCGTTTCCCTGGTTCAGCACACGATGCCTTTGTGATGAGGAGTAGTCGCATCCCCAGGTTGATGGCACAGATGCAGAACCAGCGTGCCTGGCTTGTCGGTGTGTACTGACTTTGTGCCATTGTGTGTGATCTGATCTGTAGTATTCCGCCCACTTTTCCAAGTCAGCTGATGTGCACTTGTCTGTCCGTAGGTGACTCGGGATACCCCAACATGCCGTGGTTGCTGACACCCCTCAAGAACCCTGTGACACCTGCCCAGATGCGCTACAATGAGGCACATGGTCGGACCAGGAGAGTGATTGAGCGGACCTTTGGTCTCCTGAAGAGCCGCTTCCGCTGCCTGGACAAGACCGGAGGGTCCCTCCCATATGCCCCTGCGAAAGTGTGCAAGATTATCATCGTCTGCTGCATGCTCCACAACCTGGCAGTGCGGAAGGAGTTGCCTCTCATCCAGGATGACGATGACCAACATCCGCCACCTGTGGAGGATCCTGGCCTGGACCACGATGCCAGTGACGATGATGATGATGATGGTGATGGTGATGTCCGCACACAGCTCATCACCAACTTCTTTAGCTGAATGTGAGTATCCTGAGGTGTCATGTGAATGATGTGAGTTGGCATGATGTGTGGGTGGTGCTCTGGTGCTGTTGGAGTGTGTCCATGGGCTACTTGACAGGATGTGTGTTGCGATGTGTGGTGACAGGTGGGCTGTACTCCCCAACAGTGTTGACATGCTAACTTGGTTCTGGGTGGGTATCTTGTAACATGTATTGTGCATGAGTTTTGCTGTTCTGTCCTGTACTGCATTGCTTTTGACTGTGTGTCATTTCTGTCCTTCACAGGGTACTTTCAGATTCGTTTGGTCAACTGTGTCCACCGACGACGTGATTGCACATCCAGGCTGGTAGCTGTTGTGTCCCTACAGGTGATGTGCGCCACACCCATGGACTTCCTTCTGTCTACAGTTGTTGACTGTGTGCCCGCTACCAGGTGGGGTTACCTTGCATCTGTAGTGGTTACGGCATGTTGCTACTGTGTAATAAACCTGTGCTTCACTTAGTGATGTGCGTTGTCTGTGGTCACACATTTGACTGCCATTTGCTTACTGCACCTGTGGGCTACTTGACTACAACTGGGAATGGGTGTGGTGTCTGTGCATTGCACCGTCTTCCCTGGCAACATCAGTGTAGGCAATGAGTCAGATGGCCTAGGTGTGTATGTGTTGTGTAGCCCTGGTGGTGTGTCTCCCTCATATGTGTCACGTTGCCTGTACTCACATGCCTGTGTTGTCCTTGCTGTTGCAGTTCGCATACACTGTGTAATTTTGCAGTTCATCATCCCCATAACAGCACCCACGTTGGAATCACGACAGAGGCAAGTATGGTGTATTAGTGTGTTTATTGTGATAATAGTGCATAGGATGGATTGTGCTGTACATGAATCTTGCAATCCCAAGTTCCTAGATGAATAGAAAGTCCAGGTAGACAGGATCCCCAGTATCGGG
>CAWUFW010018646.1:0-213897 GCA_963921515.1 Calotriton arnoldi | reverse complement strand
TGATGGCGGATTTTTCTCCGCCCGACATTGTAATGGACACCCTAGATCCTTGTCCAAAACACCTGAAAGACTAGGAACATCTTCAGATAGTACTGAGGAAAACTCAGTGGGATCTACTTTGCTGTAGGCTCGGATAGTTTTGTTTCCATTTGATGCATCCCTGAAAGGTGTGGCGACAGATAGCCAGCCACACGGAATGAGGCAATGGTCTTGTCAAATTCAGCTCTAGAGGAATTCCCACTGAAAGTCCTGTACTAGAAAAAACACGGTCAAGACATAAACTAATATAAATTACAGGAAATGAAGGTATCCAACAGAGCTTCAGCCAGTTTGTAATTTTCGACATCAACACGCAGATTAAAATCCCCCATAACTGTGAGGTTTGAGTATTGAAGGCACATTGGGGAGGTTGCCTCAACCAGCAAGTTTATATTAGGCCTGTGCAAAAAATGAATGGCATCATAGTAATTGGAGTAATTTCAAAAAATGTGTTTTACCCAAAAATTTCGCAAATGTGCCTGTGTGTGTAATTGATGGAGGGTCCCGAAAGTCCCGTACTACCATCTAACAAGAAACCCATTAATGATTTTGCACTACCCACCAAACATGATACTCCTAGATAGGCCCTACCAGGCAGGCTCAGATAGAATGTCTTAAATTGTCCACTTTCCCTTGCCCTGGTAGCACATCCCATATAGGCCCAAGCATACCTTCTTAGATACAAAAGTGTAGGCCCAAATGAAAGTGACTCTTGCTCTCATTTTTATAATAATAATGCGACAGACCTCGTAGGCCTCACTGATCTGCTAGCAGAAATCTGTCCCCTTCACCCAGATACGACCTTAGCCTCTCTTGTAACTTTCCACAGTTACAAGAATAAGGGTGGCCTCCACCCATGTGATGGCCTGTTGGAACATCTGGCAGTGTCACATGCAAGATTCGTGATATTCTTAGCTATGGGACTTTCCGCGCTTGCTAAACTGGAACTTAAGGCAGGAACTTGACCAAGGAATGAATACATTTAATATTAATTCTAAGCATTTTTCACGGTGAAAGTTATCCTTTGTTTACTTTTTGCGGTCAGAGAACTCTGACCGCCTGCCACCAGTTCTGTTTCATCGTGATACCACTTCTCATATAAAATTTTCCAGTAAAGCAGGTGGCTAAGTGGCCTGCGTCAGATCTCGTGTCAAGCCTTGTGCACACGTAGGCGTAAGTTCTGCATTTAATGATAAAGTTCTGCATTCAACTATATAAAAGAGCCCCACCCGGACTAGAGCTTCGAACTCTCCATTGCATCAGAGCATTTGACTGCATCCAGAGGGTTCCCGTGCGATCGTCCGTTGGTGACTGGGCCTAGTGCTTCAAACTTCCAAGGTGGTAATACTCTTTTCTGATAATTCTGCCTATTGGCTTTGACAGCCCATCTGATGGCATAGCCTATTGGCTCTGTCAGCCTATTTGATTAATTCACTATTAGCTTATTCAGTCTTTTTAATAATTTAGCCTTTTGGCTTTGACAGTCTATCTAATTCAGCTCATCCTAACCCAAGCCATTGCATTTATCTTAGTTTAAATTGCGTAGTTTTGAATGGTGTTGCTTTCTTAAGAAAAGGTTTGTCTTCTAGGCACTAGCCTATCCATCCTCTGTAGAGTTAGGGTTGCTCCTTGGGCAGCTGCTTATAGCACAGTATTTTAGTCATATGTTTGCTTCTTTGAGCAACTGAGTTTGAACATTGTCGATGCATTTATTTTTCATTCTGCTCATGTGTGGTGGGCAACATTTAAATTGAAGTGCTTTTATGCTTTGAACTGTTTGAATAAAAAGTCACTGTTTTACACCGTGGTTTCTTCTTTCCAAGTGAACGAACAGCACGGGGGTCAGGCTCTCTGGAGTCGGTAAGCGGAAGGGTGTGGCAGCCACAAAGAATCCTCTCTGTCAGCTGGCGACCACGAAAATTCAGGACTCTGTGGACGGTCGTCTACGGTGAGGTCTTGGGACGCATGCTGGGGTTCCACCTGTCTGGTTCTCTCTCGGGCTCTCCTCTCCCCACGTCCACTGGGGTAAGTCAGGGATATTTTTATTTTGTTCCTTGCATTTGCCTCAGGTTGTGGCGTGTGTGGGGTGGCGAGTCAGCCTGTATCTGCCAGCAGGGGTCTCCCTTTTGTGTGCGTTCCTTTGCCCGCCTGTGGTTGACTGACATGCCACGACGTCCTCTTTCTGGCTGGTCACATCTTCCCGAGGCTCTGTGGTGCTCTTCTCTCTGCTATTTTTAGTTTTGTCGTGGTTTCCTTTTGGTTGCGTTCTATTGCCCATACTTTCTGTGGCCTCTTTGCCTTTGTTTTTTTCGAATATTGTATTCTCACTTTTTATTGTCGTTTTCACTTCTTCTTTCTTGTCTATGCTTCTACATAATGCTTGAGGTTTGAGTCCTGGGAAATCACTTCTGTGTGATTTCACGAATTCTGGCATAGTGCACAACTGCTCCTGCAGATATTATTGTTTTTATATCTACTTACGTGTGCCTTTTTTTTTTTAATTGGCACCGTAATGCTTGAGGTTTGAGTCCTGGGAAATCACTTCTGTGTGATTTCACGAATTCTGGCATTGTGCACGTGCATTTGCGGCTTTTGGGTGTCTTAATATTTGGCGCACATTTTTCTGTATCTTATTGTTGATGGTCCTTGGAGTTGTTTTTCAGTTGCCTATTTGATTTTGGTTCTGGGCTGTTGCGCCCTTCACACGGTGCGCTTGCGGCACGCGTGTCTGTAATTTTGTCGCACTTTTCTCTTTAGGGTGTGCCCCGCCGCCATTTTGTATTCTTTTTTCCTACATTTCATTTTTCACTTTTTTCTTCACGTTCTCATCTTCTGTTTTCTTTTTCAATATTTAGTTTTGTTCCTTATCTCACTCCTTCCTTCTCCTTCTTTTGTTCGTCATATATTCTTCTCCCCTTGCCTTCTTCCCGCACTGCAACACCATTCTCTTATTTTCGGCGTCAATGCGCCCCTCCTTTTTCAGGCTTCTCTCCTGTGTGTTCACACACCCATTCTTCGCTCTCTCTAGTAGCTCCCTCTCTGATTCCATTTTTGCATTGCTTGGGTGCACTCCTTTTTTTAACACTTAAATTTCTATCGCTTTCTCATCGGCGCCTTTCCCTGTTGCTAACTGCGCCACTTCAAAAAGAGGATCTAACATCTTCGAAGTCACTAGCCCACTTTGACCTCTCGTCAGCCTTCCTCATTTCACTCTCTTCGCTGGAAGAGGAAGTAGGCCTCGCAGCCTCTGTCTAGGCACCCTTGCCCCTCCTTTCTGCGGGCTGCTTTTTCATCATCCACTGTTAAAATAATACGTATTACTTTTTGAAATGCATTTCATTTACTTAATTATTGTTTATTTGTTGTCCGTTGTGTCTGTTTTTTGTGCCTCGATTTCTTCAACGTTATTAGTCCTTCTATTTTAACAGCAGTTCCCTCCCCCACCCAACATCTGTTGCTGTTCTGCCGGCTTTACATTCACTAGCCAAGCGGCAGACTGCTAGTTATTATTGTTGACTCAATTGCCCCCACTTTTCCTCACTATTACGGGCAGTTGCGCCAGGTAGCTGTTGTCTGGATTGCCTTGTCTTTACCTCCTAGCCGCAATCCCGCTAAGTAGTTGCACTTACCTGCAGTACACTTTACACGTACAGTGCGCCTCTTTTTGTCTCTCACACCTTTTGCCTACCACTTGCCTGCGTCAATTGGTAGCCAAAGGGGGGGTGGAGGTGTATCTCCACTCCTCTTGTCAGCCTCCTTTAACAACCCCCCCCGGTATGTCCCTTGATCCCCCACACATTATTAATCTCCTTATTCATTCAGTACGTGGTACTGCCACAGCGGTGTACCACACCGGTCTTGACCACTTCATCCCTCTCACGCGCCACCAAAGCGAAGTTCTTGCTGCTACTTGGGACATCCTTGAGATTGACTTTAGACCCAATACTGAACTTCGTCTTTCACTCCTGTCTCTTGTAGACTTATCTCACTCAGGCACTGCATCTTCCCAACCACCACCAGACACCACCCGCCCAGATCTTTTGTGGCCTGCCCACTCCTCTAATCCACCCCCGCGCTCCCCACCCTCTTTACGGTCTTCTGTTTCTTTTATTAATTCTCCCATTGCCGTTGTCATAGACGACAAGTCCAATACTGACTCTGCACAATGCACCGCATCCTCTAAAGAGGCAACACTCCCTAGCATTACTGCCCCTGCCCCCCTACGGTATCAGCATCAGTACCTAGTATTGTTATCCACCGACCACCGTCTCCTGCTGACGAGTCCCCATTTCTCTCGGCACTCCTGCAGGACTACTCAGTGGATCTAGAGGACTCTGTCCCAGACATCTTAATTGTGCCTCCCCCGGCAAACCCACCCCCCATTTTCAATCACTATAGGTAATGAGTACCCCGTCTCCTGACAGTACAGCTTCTCCTATTTTTGTATATCTGGTTAACAATATTGTTGTGGGTCTTTCTACTGGACATCCATCCTCCTTCTGTCACGTTACACCCTTAGCAAGTACTGTCCTTCTCACTATATTTCAAGTCTTGGGCCTTGACTATACCCTGCCACAGCAGATAACGCTTTCACTAGTACCATCGTTTCCGCACCTTCCACATCCCACTGTTACTAAACACAAAGACCAAAAACATTCTAAACACTGACAGGTTAGGGAACATCCCACATTCACTGGTCCCCATGAACAGGATTACAGGTACCACGGTTCATAGGACATCGGATAACATTTACATACGCATTCGCCTCATAGCGCCAGGTTTGGACATACCCACCACACTCGTTACAAATTATCCACGCAACCCGCTACAAAGCAGAGTAATTGCTGGTCTCTCCTGTAGCCGGCTCCAATTTCCTGACTTCTCCCCTAACGGAATATACACCGGCCCACAGGAACTGGAACTAAGACAAGCATTGTATCACGTTATCAGTAGCGCAATAGGAGAGGAACTGATAATAGACGCTATCCCCCCCGCGTCTGCTACTGAATTCACCTTTGCTCCTGACCTTGCTTCCGCTACTGAGTCCCCTTCTGCTACTGAGTCCACTTCTGCTGCAGAACATATTCCTGACGCTGAGCTCACTCCTGATATTGAACACACTTTTGCCACCTAATTACATTCCTCCCCAAGCAAGCGACATTCACCCCCAAAGCATTGCGCTTTAAAACAACTCTCATGAATGGCATACTGAGCTCTACAGTTTATAAAACGTCTACCCACTTCCACATCTTTTTTATCATACATCCCCCTGGAGCGCCACTCACTGCCATATTATCTAGCACTTGGCCAAGATACCCTCTCCAAAGCTCTATTGCTGAAGCTTGCTTTGGCGGTCGGCTCCGCTTTCCTCTTTATACCCCAACACAAGAGCGAGACTTGCAGGACAGCGTGTATGATATTGTCATTCAGGCAGTAGTACAAGAACTAATAAGAGACATTGACCCTAGCACCTGAAACGCACGCTCCTGTAAATTAGGCCTTGCCTAGAGCGCCCCGTGTTAGACACATCAACATGGCTACTCCACTCCAGCATGTCTTAAAGACATTCGGAGGACAGGAACACCATATACTAAAGCACTGCCGTGAGCTTCATAAACGTACGGCGAAAATGACTCATCCTTGGCCCTCAGAGGGAAGCTTTGACCCAATAATACTAGAGCATGCCACCACCTTTCTAGACACCAAGTACTCTGGCACTAAGTTACAGAAGAGAAAGGCTACCTTAGATCTGTGGCGCATTTTTAAAGACAAGGTTCCAACACACTCTGACTCCACACACCCAGCTATACCCAATGCTCCGCCCCCACCGCCTTACCACGTCAGCGGTATGTATACCGAGCTCACTAACAAGGAACAACCTGAGCTGCCAGTTACCACTAATGATTCTCCGGCTGCTGGTTTCCAATCATTACCAGATGAGGCAATTACCTCACCGCACCTCGGCCCAGAATTACACATCACACAGATTGAGGAATTTCAGGCTTCCCACACATCACCTAGCCACCCGTACCACCCCGTGGACAGACCACCGGCTCCATCCACGCCCCCGGTAATGCATACCCCGACCTGACAGAACTGCGCAGCATATATTTGCCTCCCCCAACGGTACAGTAAGGGAGACAGCAGTATCAGGTATCCCAGGCTTCATAGACGCACAACTATCCCTAAAATTTACACCAACAGTCAATACTGCACACCCATGCCCAGGTGAAGAGGATGAGGAAGGCTCTGACTCTGCCTCTCAAGCATCATCTCGTCACTCGCATGACTTTGTCTCTCAAGCACCATCTCGTGACTTGCGCTCACCTGTCATTGTTGTCCGTGACCTCGGCCCTAAACAAGCTTCTGACTCTAACACCTTCCATGACACTGACACTCAACAAGCACCTGTCCTTAACCCTTTCCTTGGCACTAGCGCACACCCGTTCCCAAGCTCGCATCTCTCCTCACAAAGCAGCATGCCTTTTATGGCTGCTGCACCTCCTGGTAAGGTACCAGGATCTGGCCTTATGACAGACCAGCGGCAGCTCATTGAGTCCTCTAGCGCACCATTACTGAGTGTGACGGAGGGACAGTGTGTTCCTCTCACTGGTCTTCCCTCCTCTTATGACAATTATAGACAAAATGCAGAGTTGAGCAAAAGCACTAGCCTGGAAAGTCTTTCACCACAGCATCATGTGGATGAACAGACACCCACGCATCAATCACCTTCCCACGCAGACCAGATAAAAAAAATTAGACGCTTGTCATTTAAATTAGAGAGCATGAACCAAAGCATGACAGACATGATGTCAAAGATCAACACACCAACACCACCCTCACCCACGCTGCACCGCCTCGTGCAACACCACCCAAAGACAAATATCAGTAGGAATGGGGAAGGGAGCACACAATATCGCCTTAATGGGCACCCCTATCACCGTGACGCTGCCGCCTCTGGAAGGACACAAACATTCACCGACACACACCAAGACTACCAATTCCAAACACCAGTAGGACGGGATAAGACACCCCCACTGGTGCTAGAAGGCTACAATCCATTGTTTGGTGACATCCCAAGATATTGTGGACTCCCACAGGAACAAGACCCAGTGGTAAGAAGTAAGGTCAGGACCACCGAAGCACAAAGACTTAAAGTCTTGGGGACACATGGACGCCCAGACGACATACTATATGACGTCTCGGGCTCTGCTTCTTTGCGCACCACTAGGATGAAAAATAGATACAACATGAGTCTCAGCAGACCGTGTCCACCAAAAACAAGCAATGATCTCACTCCTAATGAGATAGTGATATTAGGGGAAGGTTCAGATTACGCAGTTAACCCCTTTTCAGACGATTTGGCAGGCTGGTCGGAGCCCTTAGCGCCGCAAATGCTTCCTTGGCCAAGAGAAGGCTCTTTTGAGCCTCAGTACATGGCGACAGCAGTTGAATGTATCCTCAAAGGACTAGGATGTGAGGATTGGGACTATGACTATATGAGGGAGAGCCTGAAAGTCTGGCAAAAATATGCCCGCCAGCATGACTATACAGGACCCACGGCGCAACGCCTCGGGGTCATGCGCCAAATGCCACTTCTTTACAAAAATATCACGGATCCCCCTATCTATATCCCATGGTCTACACTAGACAAAGAAAATGTCAAAAGGCACTCCCCCCTCACTGAGGGTGCGGGAAAATGGATTGCAGCCTTTGAAAATTGCACCACAGGCAACAACATAGCAATAGGAGATGTAAAAAGCCTGCTGATCTCCCTCATTGGAGAAGACGCAGAAGATCTCTTCATACGTATTCATGCAAATCTTACAAAAACAAATACAAAACATGATGGTGTTTCCTTTAATGACATCCGAACACTAACATGGGCTGAGCTGCGCAGGAAATTCCCTGATGTCCCTGACATTGGGGCTCTGTTGTCACAGACTATGCAACCAAATGAAGACCCTGCCAACTATCTTTCCAGAATGAAAGAGAAATGGCACCAGGAGTTAGGGCAACGATGGGACGCCGCTGGAGGGTATGGGAGATTATTTTACCATACAGTAAAGAAAGGTCTACCCACTGAAGTGCAGGAAAAATTAGATGGCATTGTAGCAATGGAATGCAAGCCATGGGCAGAAATACAAGACCACATTGTACATTACTGCAAAAAGAGACAGGAACAGGAAAAGACTAGACAGCTGGCAATAGAGAATGCCGCTGCCAAGTTGGTACAGCAGAAACTAAATAAGAAAAAGGACAATGTTGACACACTCATGCTTGCAGCACCAGTCACTCAAATGACAGCAGTAACATCCTTCCCCCAGGCTGCCATGAATGCCCTTGCAGGCAACGCCCAACCTGCCCCACAGCAGGTTCAAGCACCACCTGCAGTGCAGTACATACAAGCTCAACCCCAACCAGCCATACAGTATGTCCAGCCGCAACCACAGCCAATGGTACAATACATGCCAGCTCCACCTGCTTACAGCACTAACACACAGCCCTATTACAATAACAGACAAAATATGAATAGAAACACGGGTGGATCAGGAAGAGGGCGAGGGCTGGCACAACAAAGGTTTCCACAACAGCCAGGACAGGGAACGCCACCAATAATATGCTACTATTGCCAGAAACCAGGCCACATACAGAGAGATTGTAACAGTAAAAAGCGTGACATGGGTCAGCAATATATGAATACTGGCTACCAAGCACAAGTACCATTCCAACAACAGCAGCACCCGCAACAATACCTTCAACAGCCCCAAATACTATACTCTTATGCACAACCAGCACAGCAACAACAAGTGCAGCTCCAAGTGCCCCCAATGGCACAGGTTCAGCCAGCAGTCCAACAAATACAGGTTCCAATGCAACAACTACAGCCACAGCAAGCACCTGCTTATCAGGTGGTCCCCCAAACACAAAACAGTGTCCCTCTAGGAGGAACAATTGTTGCCTCCAGCAACCCCTTTACCCAGGGCACCATCCAGCAATATCAGCCTGGAGGATACACCAGCTAGGACAGCCCACAGACAACACTTGTGTGCCCAATTTTGTCATGCACAGGCAATACTGAAGAGGACCCTATTGCAAGTGTTGTGATAAATAACAAAACATATAGTTTTCTTATTGACACAGGCGCCACATACTCCTGTATTACAGGTGGCCCTCTGCCCATTTCAAACAAAACAGCGGACACACAGGGATTTTCTGGGGCGATAGCAAGGGTCCCTTTCACCAAACCAGTCTCAATGGAGATTGGAGGCCATGTAGTGGAGCAGCCTCTGCTCTATTCACCCAGGTCCCCAGTCAATCTTTTAGGACGTGACCTCATGGCCAAATTAAACATGACAATCCACTTTGATGACAACGGAACAATGATTTGCTCCATACCAGGTACCCCACTAACTAGAATAATGGCAGTCACTGCACAGTCTTCCTTAGATAGCCAGGTCCGAGCACGTCCAGTGGATGAGCACGCCTTCTCTGCAGCTGTCCACACAATTGTCGCCACCACTCCCGAATTACAAGGCCGCACTGTTCAGTTGCCAAAAGAATTTCTCTTCAGGCCCCAAGTACCAGATTCGCAGGCATTAGATAAAAACTTGACATTTGACATCTGCGCCCTGGAGATAACACCTACCTATGGCGCATTCCTGGCATGCGATGACAACGCTCATACTTGGGCTTGTGTCATTTTCATCGAGCCTAAAGGCTTGGTAAGAAACATTTCAGATGCCCAGCTATTTGGATCCCCTGAGGAAAATTCTAAAACAGAGATTATCTATGATAACAATGTGCCCATCTCAGTGACAGTGGAAATTCGAACACCAATTGTCACCCCTGATTATGACTCTGCGCGAGAAGCAGATTTGGCTCAAGTACCAGCGCATCTTTGGACAACAGGCCCAAATGATGTAGGCCTTATCAGCTCTGCCAGGCCATTTAAGATAACTCTCAAACAAGGTGCTATCCTGCCCAGAATAAAACAGTATCCCTTGTCCAAAGCAGCAGAGGAAGGTATAGCACCTACAATACAGGCCTTGCTAGAGCAGGGAGTAATTTATCCTTGTATTTCTCCGTGTAACACTGCCCTTTTTCCTGTGCGGAAGGGCAAAACAAATCAATGGAGACTAGTTCATGATCTTCGCGCAATTAACAACATAGTTGTACCAGAATTCCCCATTGTCCCAGATCCCTCTATCATCCTCACAAATGTCCCCCCCGATGCACAGTATTTTTCTGTCATCGACCTGAAAAATGCCTTTTTCAGCATTCCTTTACACCCAGACAGCCAATACCTATTGGCCTTTTCATTCAAAAATGTGCAATTCACGTACAGAAGGCTCGCTCAAGGGTACTGTGAGTCCCCTAGCGTCTTCAACAGGGTTGTCAAAGAAGACTTGTCCAATTTCCAATGTAACAGCACCTTGCTGCAATATGTCGATGACATACTGCTTTGTAGCCCCACAGAACAACAATGCAGGAAAGACACCATCCTCTTACTCACCACGTTAGCACAAAGAGGATACAAAGTTGACAAACAGAAGCTACAGTACTGTCAGAAAGAGGTACACTATCTAGGTCAGTTACTGTCTGCATCAGGCAGACGAGTGACTCCAGGTCGAGTTGAGGCGATAAAAGGTACCCCTGAACCCCAAACAGTTAAAGACATGCAAAAATTCCTCGGCCTGGTTAATTATGTCCGCCAATGGGTCTTTGATTTTGCAACTATAACTGCCCCATTATTGAAAGCTGTCAAAATGGGCAAAGACAGACACAATAAGATTGAGTGGACACGTGACATGAGGACAGCCTACACCCAGCTCAAAGATGAGATAACAAATGCACCAGTGTTAGGATCACCTGATTACACGAAAGAATTCTACCTATTCACTCATTGTGATGGTTTAGTCATGACAGCAGTACTCACTCAGAAATACCCCATGGGCCATAAGCCCATTGCTTACTTCAGCGGTATGCTGGACGCTGTCATGAAAGGTCATTACCCCTGCGAGCAGGCCCTAGCTGCCGCAGCATTTGCTGTGGAGAAAAGTACTCCCATTGTAATGGGTTCTCCACTGACTATGTACACAGAACATGCTGTCTTTGCAATAATACAAAAAGCCAAGACAACTTTAACAACACAAAGAGTGTCAGGTTACGAAGTAATATTGTCATTACCTTCTCTGAAAATTGTGAAATGCCACACAGTAAACCCTGCCACATTTTTTGCCCATCCAATAGTCACCTCAGATGATGACCCCCATGACTGTGCCACATACTCACCAGATGAGTCTGGAGCAGCAAAAGAGGATCCCTTGCCAAACAGTACTGTGTATTTTGTTGATGGCTCCTCTACCATTGATCAAGAAACAGGAGTAAGGTACACAGGAGCAGCAGTAGTCAAAGCACAGCAGAACGATTCCTCTGATTCCCTAGACATTGTACAGCAAATAACATTACCTTCACATTATTCTGCCCAGGCAGCTGAACTAGTAGCCCTCATAACTGCCTTACACATTGGGGAAGATGACCGCATTACAATTTATTCAGATTCTGCATATGTCACCACAACAACACACTCCAGCATCCTCCGCTGGAGAAGGCGCGGCTTCCTCAAATCAGATGGTACACCTGTCATTCACAAATCGTTATTAGAAGAACTTATTGAGGCCCTCACACTACCAACTGAAGTAGCCGTAGTCAAATGCGCAGCGCACACCAATGGCCAAGATTTTGTCTCCAGAGGTAACGCCCTGGCAGATTGGGCAGCTAAGGCTGCAGCCAGAGGCCCTCAAGCAACAGGCCCCCAACTTGAAAGAACAACAGAAGTTCCACTTGCACCCATTTTACTTTCTCAAACATTGCCTCCCACAGATCATGACAATAGCACTAAAGACATTACAAAAACACCATCCCCACTACCAACACTATTTAACATTGACATAACACAGCAATATGATCAGACTGCACAGTTACACCTCAGAGAAATGCAAGAAAGTGCACCAGATCAAGAGAAAGAGTTATGGAAAAAGAGGGAGTACAACAGGACTCCGCCGATTTCATATACAGACAGACAGTAACAGGGAAACCTGTAATGCCACAGGCCCTGTTACAAGTGGCATTAGACCAACTTCACCTTCCCACACATGTCACCCGGGATAACATGTCCACCACCTTGCAAACAGACTGGTTCATCCCCAATGCCTATGAACAGATACAATTATATGTGAATAAATGTCTCATTTGCCAACAATATTCCCCAAACCCTACTCTCAAAACAGTTGCTTCCACCATTCCTAGACCATCTGGCCCCTTCAAAGAGCTACACATTGACTATGTCGACATGATCGACCGCTGCCAAAATTACCGCTATCTCATTGTAGTAGTGTGTCCATTTTCACGCTGGATCGAAGCTGGACCTTGCGTCCACTGCGATGCCAAAGCAGCTGCCACATTTCTGCTCCGTGATGTCATTACTCGCTGGGGCATTCCAGACGCCATCCGGACCGATAACGGAAGCCATTTTTCAAACGCCATCTTTTCCTCCCTGACCACAATGCTAGGCATTAAACACAAACTGACATCAGCTTACCACCCACAAAGCAACGGCATTTGTGAGCGCCTCAACGGCTTGCTCAAAAATAAAATAAGCAAAATAAGTGCCACAATAGGAAAGAAATGGCTTTATTGCCTGCCCATAGCACTCTTTGCACTAAGAAACTCTCCAAGTTCGGATCACCACCTCACGCCCCATCAGCTTGTCACTGGACGATCCATAAATGTAACAATTCCATCCACACGCCCTAAAACTGATAGTGAGTCATCACCAGAGATAGTTAAGGCAGAACTTTACGATTACCTATGCCAACTAACAAGCGCAGCGCAGTTCCTTTCTATCCAGGTATCCAAGAGAAGAGACAAGGGCCCCATCGATCCTGAGCTCCCACCAATCCGTCCCGGGACACTGGTCTTCGTCCGAAAAACGTCAGACGTTGGAAGGATCCAAAATTTGAAGGACCCTTCCCAGTCATAGACTCATCACCAACTGCAGTGCGAATAACAGAAAGAAAAGCATGGATCCATCGCAGCCACGTCCGCCTAGACCCCGCACCACCACCTCAGCCAATAGACTAAGGAAAGGACAGGACTTATTATCAGTACAATTCCATGAGGACAGCGGCCTTTCATCCTCCCGTGATGAAGAGCACGATGAGCGTCGAGTACTTACAGTCAGGAATGTTAAAGGAAATGCAAAGTTATGTATTCCACTTGTCGTACTAATTTGTATTTTAGCCATTGCCGCCTTGACATGGTATATGTTTTATCTTGTAACCACTGATCAATGTGATCTTCCTGATGCTATTACACAATGTTCAGGACAGCCAGTTGTGCCACCAGATAGAGATAGGATCAAAAGTCCACCACTCCCACCGTGTACCACTGATACAGCACACAGTAACACACACCCCACATCCACAGTTACTGAACTGATCCCAAGCAGTGCTACTACACCAGGGGATGACGCTATGAATATTACAATAGGACCCCAGTTGTCCCGCAGTGTCCCTCCTCGCACTAACTATAGATTTAAAAGAGGATTTAAACGAGGTAGGGCAAGGGCCTCGGCCCGCAACCACAAGAAAAAAGTTGAGGTTACACAAGAGTGGGCCACTGCTCTTCAGGACACAGTGGTTCACATGGCACAACCTAATCCCATGCCCGATTTCCATTCCACACGTCCGGACGAATTCGATCCGGATCATGAAGCCCATGATGCCCTGTTAGATAACATGTGGTACCAGCACATGTCCGAAATAGGGAAAAAGACAACAAAAGAAGCATGTTTTGTGTGCTCACATATTCCCCATGCAGTAGGCGCAGATAAAATGATTTTCCCAAAAGAAATACTGCCCCCAAAAGCCGAATGTCTCCTCCATCTGTTCCTTTGCCGTATATATGGCCAGATCCAGCTCCTGTCAGCAACTATCGAAACAATTTATGTAAATACAACAATATGGGATCATAATCCTGTCACATTCAAAATTATAACTAATAAACATGAATTTGACAGAGAAATACAGGGTCGGTCTAAAGAAGAGATACAACGTTGGGAGCGTACTTTTGCCCAGTTACGTTACTTTACCTTTTCAAAACCAGAATCAGTATGTTATGAACGAATAGACAAAAGCCCCTGTGTGTACAGGCCTGTGTTAGGATTATCGGCCAACGTCTATGTTGAAAACAAATGGAGTGGGCCATACAACTTCAATTGTAGAGCTGCTTCCTTAGGAGCGCCCTTTGTAACAACAATAAATGACGGAGAGATTAATAGGGGTGTTGAGGATGGGTGCGGGGAGGTCTGGACACAAGAGAGTAGAAGGTACACCTTTAGTAAGGACAGCACCTATCCATGGAAAAGAGCATATAAACTGAAAAATCCTCTCCTTTGTTTCCTAGGTAACGGTACCCGCCCTGTGGGCAGCAACACTAACTGTAACACGACAATTTTTAATTTGGACCTCCAAGACGGCACCGCCAGCCTCATGGACATCTTCTGGGCCTGCGGAGAGCTCATCTACGCCCAGTTGCCTCCTCAATGGAAGGGCCTATGCACCATGGTCACAATGCATGAACTGCATCTCGTTGTCCCGGCATCCAACATTTCCCAAGTGTTTGAACACCCCATGACAGGTGATGTCACCCTGCTTCACCGGCACCGAAGGAGTGCTCAATATTTTGCTAACGACGCCTTTAAGGAAGTTCCTGACGAGTTTCGCCTGTTCAATCGCGCCCAGGAATTCTTTGGGGGCCTGTGGCCCATCTGGCAATCATCTGCTAATGCCCGGTGGCTGCAGGTCACACGCTATGAACTAATGACTCTGATCAACAACACCCGAGATGGGTTCAACGCCATACAGGAAGAATTACGACCAATAAGACTTATGGTTCTAGAGCATAGATATGTTCTAGATCAGCTCACAGCTATGCAGGGAGGGGTATGCAGTTCCATCGGATCGAGCTGCTGTACTTTCATACCATCTAATGATGCGGGCAACGGGTCTCTCGCTAAGGCCATTGAGGACTTGGGCAATTTGGGAAAGAAGATGTGTGATGAGGGCGGTGCCGCTGCAGACCCTATTACGGGCTGGTTCAACTTGGACTGGATGCCTTCATGGCTATCTGCTATCTTGAAAACCGTGTTACCCATTTGTTGTGTTATCATGCTAATGTGTTGCGGTGAACAGGTACTAATGAGGTGCCTCAGTAGATGTACCGTCAAGGCAGTTGGGATAAATTACGTTAAAACAGAAATTTACAGCAATGCAGACTATCAGGACATGCACCGTGCCCCTAGGGATGGGGGTGGACAGGTTCACATACAACTCATAGAACAAGGTGCCCCTGATGCTTCTCCCGAGACGCCCTTAGCTCCACCAGTTCCACCGCAGAGGTACACTTTGAAGGAGGAGCATGACGCTCACCTGTATGACCAGTTAGTGAGCCATGATGATGGAGAATATGTTACCCTACCATCAGATTTGCAACTTCCGGCTGCGTGCCCCAACGTTAATGACCCACCCAGCATGCACCCGATTCTTGAGAGTCCTTTACAATATTCTATCCGGAATGTGTTCAAAATTGAACAAGAGCAGGGAGATGATGGAGGGTCCCGAAAGTCCCGTACTACCATCTAACAAGAAACCCATTAATGATTTTGCACTACCCACCAAACATGATACTCCTAGATAGGCCCTACCAGGCAGGCTCAGATAGAATGTCTTAAATTGTCCACTTTCCCTTGCCCTGGTAGCACATCCCATATAGGCCCAAGCATACCTTCTTAGATACAAAAGTGTAGGCCCAAATGAAAGTGACTCTTGCTCTCATTTTTATAATAATAATGCGACAGACCTCGTAGGCCTCACTGATCTGCTAGCAGAAATCTGTCCCCTTCACCTAGATATGACCTTAGCCTCTCTTGTAACTTTCCACAGTTACAAGAATAAGGGTGGCCTCCACCCATGTGATGGCCTGTTGGAACATCTGGCAGTGTCACATGCAAGATTCGTGATATTCTTAGCTATGGGACTTTCCGCGCTTGCTAAACTGGAACTTAAGGCAGGAACTTGACCAAGGAATTAATACATTTAATATTAATTCTAAGCATTTTTCATGGTGAAAGTTATCCTTTGTTTACTTTTTGCGGTCAGAGAACTCTGACCGCCTGCCACCAGTTCTGTTTCATCGTGATACCACTTCTCATATAAAATTTTCCAGTAAAGCAGGTGGCTAAGTGGCCTGCGTCAAATCTCGTGTCAAGCCTCGTGCACACGTAGGCGTAAGTTCTGCATTTAATGATAAAGTTCTGCATTCAACTATATAAAAGAGCTCCACCCGGACTAGAGCTTCGAACTCTCCATTGCATCAGAGCATTTGACTGCATCCAGAGGGTTCCCGTGCGATCGTCCGTTGGTGACTGGGCCTAGTGCTTCAAACTTCCAAGGTGGTAATACTCTTTTCTGATAATTCTGCCTATTGGCTTTGACAGCCCATCTGATGGCATAGCCTATTGGCTCTGTCAGCCTATTTGATTAATTCACTATTAGCTTATTCAGTCTTTTTAATAATTTAGCCTTTTGGCTTTGACAGTCTATCTAATTCAGCTCATCCTAACCCAAGCCATTGCATTTATCTTAGTTTAAATTGCGTAGTTTTGAATGGTGTTGCTTTCTTAAGAAAAGGTTTGTCTTCTAGGCACTAGCCTATCCATCCTCTGTAGAGTTAGGGTTGCTCCTTGGGCAGCTGCTTATAGCACAGTATTTTAGTCATATGTTTGCTTCTTTGAGCAACTGAGTTTGAACATTGTCGATGCATTTATTTTTCATTCTGCTCATGTGTGGTGGGCAACATTTAAATTGAAGTGCTTTTATGCTTTGAACTGTTTGAATAAAAAGTCACTGTTTTACACCGTGGTTTCTTCTTTCCAAGTGAACGAACAGCACAGGGGTCAGGCTCTCTGGAGTCGGTAAGCGGAAGGGTGTGGCAGCCACAAAGAATCCTCTCTATCATAATTCTGGAGAAAAATGCCAGGAGCACAGGAACAGAGCACGAGCGACTGATGGCTGCTGCCTTTCCTGTTCTATTGCATTTATCAATATTTTCTTAGCACAAAATGCATCCTCAGCTCTAGTTTGCAATGAAGGGTGCATTTTCTGCTATGAAAATAGAGTTAAATGCAGGGTTACGCTCCTCACATAATTGAACATAATCTCGCATCGTAATTATGCTACAGCAAACTATCCGAGTTACACCCACCCCTATTTATAAGCTATGTTATATATCCCAGAAGACGATAGATATGAGCTCCTGAAAAGCACACCACCTAGGAAAGGGAAATGAAAAGCCCAAACTTTCTGCCCCTCTCAATTTATCCAACTAAAAGGTGGAACACAACAATCAGATATGCAAAAATGGAGGCAATTCCGCTTACAACCTTGTCCTCTCTATCATGCTGGTGAATTACATATCCCAGTAGTACCTCCATTGCACTGTCGGTGTTAGATGAACTATTAAGCCAGGTAAAAAACATGGGGCAGATCTACAAGAAAGTGCCGCAGCGCGCACCGCAAGCCCTTTTGCTGCGCCACGCTGCAGCACTTCCGAGCACAGGAATGCGACATATTTACAATAATATGTCGCATTCCTGTGAGTCCCCCTGCGCTGACGCACAAACTGCAGCCATGCGCCAGCGCAGGCACTCTTGCACCATGGTGCAAGGATGCCTGCGTCATGGGGAGATTGTTGTTGTGCAGGAAGGGGCACCTTCCTGCACAAAAACAATCACTACAGGCATTTTCCTCTTTCAATGCGTGCTGTAGAATGCAGCATGCTTTGAAAGAGGAAAAAACGAGGAGAAATGAAAACATTTCACCTCATTGCGCCTCGCTACGCCTCCCCTGGGGAGGCGTAGCATTGACACCCATTTCCAGATTTACGATTCCTCATAAATCTGGAAATGTGTCTCGATCCATGGGTGTTGCATGGGAACACCCACAGCAACACCCATGGAACGCCCCTTCCACGCAAAGTGCTGCGTGTGAAGGGGCCATATTTACAAGGAGAGGAAAAGTCACGCAGAGTGGCTTTTCCTCTCCTTGTTAATATGGAGAAGTGGAATGCGCCTCCAGTACGTCACAAAAAGTGACGTACTGGTGGCGCAGGGGGCTTGTAAATCTGCCCCATTACATCCAAATGGTCATCTGTCACTAAGTGAAAAATATGTAAGGAATGTTGAGGAAGAGAGCAGAGCGTACATTCACTAAACCGGCCTTGAGCGGCAGACCCGGAGGAGATAATAAGGGTTGACTGCCTTCCTGACTAACAGCCTTAGCATTTGTCAGCCTCATTTTATCTAATTGAAATGACAGGAAGCTGCAGGAATCACTGACAGAAGATAGGAAACAAAAATAATGTGTGGACAGAATATTGTGTCAGAAATAGAGAGGACCAAATTATGGCAAAGGTAAGTGAAAATAGGTAAGTATAGATTTACTATTCTTAACTCCACATTTACGTACCTTGAAGATATATTTATCATCAAGGTACACATATGTGGAGTTATATATGGTAAAACGTTGCTTACCTATAGAAACTTACCTTCACAATATTTGTCTCCTAGATATTCTTGACAGGATATTTTGGTTCAGCATATTTCTGTTTCCGATATTCTGTCTAAATACCAGCTGCGGCAAGTATGACAGGACATAGGGCCCCTGCATAAGTTCAATAATTGTTTCATGCAGTGGTATCCTTTATGTTGTAATTTAAGAATTTCCTCCTGAACAGTAAGAAACTCTACTGTTCTGGTCTGACACAAAGTGGGCAGCATGGCTGGTCCTGCCCACGGCATGGCACTGATGGGTCCAGAGGGGCTTTCCTTTGGCATGCCAGCAGTGTGCCCGTTGCGCACTTGCACACTGTTGCCTGACTTAAGTATTGTTTGACCATTTAAGCATCCTTGGCTGCTAGTGCACACAACCACATAAATGGTGCCTCTAGAATGCACATAGAACAAACAAAATGGCTGTCTAGGAAAAACAATCTCCACATTGAGGAAAAATGACCAGAGAGCAAACAGCACTGCTCCTAAGCATTGTTCAAATAGTAACAGACAGACAGACAGACACACACACACACACACGAAAAAGTTAAAACCACTCAGCAAAATTGATAATAAAGTGCAGTAGTGCCAAAAAACAATTGAGTTTTGTGCTCTCAGGGGAATTATAGATAGCTTTTAAAACTATTGAAGGAGTAAAAAGCTGTGTTACCTTCATTTTGCATCATACAGTGAGAGCTTAAAAATCCCATACAATTAACCCCTTTTTCTGTCTGTCCATGGTGATTTTAACAGTTTCAGATAAATGTCTTGATAAATAGTCGCTTTGTATTAATTAATTAATTTACTTATTTACTGTGTCAGCTTAAAATCATGAGCCATACAATGTGAAAACAATGAAATTCATGTTTTAATGCATTAACGTGATGAAAATGGATAGTGGTAAGGAGCTATATGATCCTAATGAGTGTTCTTAAACAATGATCTTTCATTTAAGCAATATGTTAATACATTGAAATCCTGTATTAGGGTTGAAAAAGATCACTTTGGAATATTCAACAAGAGTAACTGTCGGAAAGTGACCGTTTCCATGTGGTCACCCACAATTTTGTGCATTTTTCTAGATCCTATATATTTGCTGGCTTTAGAACTCTGTGTTACCCTTGGTAACCAAGCATTGAGCACCGGTGCTCCCCCCTTTAAATATGGTTAAATTGGTTTATTCCAAATTGGCAAATGCAACTTGCCTCTACATCCCTATAATATGGTACAGAAAGTGCACCTAGAGCCTGGAAGTTAAATGCCACTTGTGAACTGCAGCACCTACTGTGTCATTTACAATAGTTGAAATGCAAACATGGATTCAGGACAAACTTGCAGTGTGACCCGTCAAAATAACACGTTTTTACAGGTAATGACTTCCTTTTTTAATATGAGGAAGTCACCCCTATGTAGGCTGTGAAGCCCACAGGGAGGGTGCATGGTATTTACAAGTGGGACATGTAGAACATTAGTGTTACCATATCCCTGCACGTACAATGCCCTGTGGCATGCCTAGCTGTCCTATGTAGAAAACCAGAGTACACTTTAAAATAGTAATAATCTATCTCTGAAAAGGGACCAGGTAGAAAAATAAATATAACAATTTTTAATGATTATGAAATATCAAGTTCAATGGTTAAATCGGGTTAAGTCGGATATTTCATAAATATTATGAAAATTTAACTTTTAGAAAGTTACCATTTACCTACCTGGACTGTCATAAGCTCTCAGCCTATGCTCCAGTCCAGGAAAAAGTGTGAATGCGGTGTGAATGCTCCCCCAGGAGCAAACAATAGCCTGACCAGAATGGGTAGAGATGACTTAACTCTACAAAAAATTCAAAGTGGGGCTGTGGGCATCCTGTGACACCAAATTGTCAAACCCTGTTTGACAGGGCTGTTGAGCCGCATGCAACACTCAGGGTACACTTGAAAGGTAGTGAACAGGGTGCCAAGACAATTCGTGTTGATCCCTTGTCTCATTGCTGAAGGGCTCTGTTTCTGTCCAACCAGACATCTGTCTGGGTTTGATTTTGGTACATTACCTGCTTCAAACAACATTTTAGTGTTAGATATGGGAGGACACTGTTGATTTACCTATGACCTTCCACATACACTCCCAGCCCCAAGAGCCCAAGTTTAGTGTGACTGAACACTTGCCATCCTGAAAATGCCCTGAAACATGGCAAACAGAAAACACCCAAAAAATGGGTAGGGTTGGCTCTGGGAACTTTTACCCTATTGATAATGGAGTGCCTAGCAGTCACCTCCAATCACTAGCTTTTGCCAACAATAAATGTAGCACCTCCAAGCACCCTTCAGAACACTTTCAGAATACGACTGAATCTGCTGTCTGTGACCTGAAAAGAGCTCTGAAGGACAGGATTTAGTCCCGCTTGTGCCAAGGATAAAAAAGCGGACTGCAAGTGTGAGGTGGGTGGCATCCTGTGTGGCTACAGGGGGACAACAAGCTGCAAGAAGCCTTTTCCTGGAAATTCCCAGATGATTAGTGGCAATAGGACCTGGACTGGACCCTGCTGTTGGCCTCTGCTTCACACCTTGTGAGTCTCTAAGAACCTCCCTTGAGATCCTGGTAGTCTTTAGAAATGTACTCTTGCAGTGTCAACCATAGACCTTTTGCCTTCATCCCTCCTATTTTTGCTGAATTCGTTTTTGGACTCTGTCACAAAATGGCATTTTTTTAAAAAGATTGTTTATGTACAGGAATGGGACCTTCCTGTACATAGACAATCCAAGGCATTTTGTTTCGTCCATGTGTGCTGCACAAGGCATCACACATGGAAAAAGCAAAAACGAGCAGAAATAATGCATTTCTCCCCGTTTCACCAACTTAAGACCATGTATTCCCTGATCTTAATTTTGGCGCTGCCTTCTATTTATACTGCCCTTGTAAATAGGGGGCAGCGTCAAAATCAATGGGTGTTGCGGTGGAACGCCCACTGCCCGCCCCTTTGACGCTAAGCACAGCGTGAAATGGGGCCTTATTTACAAGGCAACGTTAAGCCAAGTTAAGTGGCTTAACGCTGCCTTGTAAATAAGGCAATGCCCCTATCACAACCACAATGTCGTAAAAAGTGAAGTTGTGGTGGCGATAGGGGCTTGAACATATGCCTCTCAGACTGATAGATTGGTCAGTGCTAGTTGAGAGGTCGGTAATCATGCATCTGCTTCAAAGAGTCTTTTCCAAGATAATAATATTTTTAATGGGGGAGACACTGAGAGAATAAATAATTGTGCATCTTTCATGAAAAGAAAAAGTAAATGTCAAACTATTGTATCAGGGTAGAATACAACAGACGACTGGTTTAATAGACGAACGTAAAAGAGCTTTAAATTGAATGGTGTGCAGGTACATGTGGAAAGTAAACCAAGAATAAAAGGAGCAAGTCATGTTTTGAAAATATGTATATAAGAATGGATTTTGGTAAAAGGAATTGGTGCTGTAGGTTATACTTGAGATTGGCACAAAAATAGGGGTTTTACATTTTACAAATGATTTAGAATATATAAAAATATTACAATAAGATAAAAGTGGAAAATCATGGCAATTCCAGATATAAAGCAAACCTTATTTGGGTGTGGGCGGTGGTGGTGGTGGTTGGGTTGGGGATGATTAGGCCTTCCTATATAATGGGGTTTTTGAAGAAACAGATGTTGTTTTTCTGGGCGTTGCTCAGAATAAGAATTGCAGCCATTTTTTTGTAAATCATTGCGCACATGGAGAAAATAGACATGGACTTGTAAAGACATATAGATAGAGAAATAATATAGAAATTTAGGGCCATATGTATAAGGACTTAACGTTACGGCGGCTATTTTTTTATCGCCTTATTTATAAGTTGCGCTAACTGCAGTTAGCGGGACTTTACCTGCGAAAACGTGAATTTTAAAGATTGCCACTTCTGTAAGCGAGAGTTAACGAAAATTAGATGAAAGGTGGTCGTTCCAGTGCAAAAATTGCCACTAACACCACTTTGCAATAGTTACAAGGAATTCCTTGTATTGTGCAAAACCCCAAAAACTGTCTCTAAGTTCACTTAGAGGCAGTTTTTTAAGACCAGAAAATAGCTGGTCTTAAAATTGGTGCAAACACTGGGGGCCTCATTTCAGAGTTTTTGGTCCTGGACAGCGCAGCGAAGAATATTGCTGCGCTGCCTTGCGCCAAAACAAAAGCTCAGGAATGCGCCCCACAATAAGAAAGGGCACAGTCCTGGGCCTCATTCATGAAAAGTGTTGCATCGCTGCAACAAAACAGCGTTGCGACACTGCGCCCTCCCTGCGACACCATGCATGCACCATATTTACTGTATGGTGCTCCATGTCGCAAGGATTCACAGATATGTCAGTATTCCTGACGTATCTGTCGTCGCTAAAGTCACGCATTGCTGCAATTGTGTCGCAAGCATGACGCAACTCCAGCAATGCATGGGGCAGGCCTATCCCTATGGCACTGCGTCACCCTTATGACCACCATGAGGCAGGTGTAAGGTTTTGACGCAGTGGCGTCCTAGAATTGTCGCAGTGAAATCTCATAGATTTCACTGCACCACTCCTATGAGGCTTTGTTGCATGGGAACGCCCACCCTGCATACATCCTACCTGACGCAGGTATAATGTGGCATAGGGGTTCACAAGGTCACGCATATGCATAGATGCGTCCCTTTGTACCGAGTCTAGTTTGGTGTCCAAGGTATCTGCTGTCACCTTCCCTGGCAGCCAGCGACCCCCAGATGCTCAGTCCACTGACACAGAGGAGCTGCCAGGGTGTTGGCGCAGTTGGAGCTCCATCGGTGGAGTTTGTACACTGCGGTGTTAGCATCTGTAAGCGTTGGTGGAGTGGTGGTGCTGATGATGGTGGTGGTGTACGGTGGGCGAGGTGAAGGCATGATGTGTACTATGATGGTTGGTCCAGGAGAGTTCGGGTGTGTAGCTGTAGTTGAAGTTCCCGCTGGTGGAGAAGACTGCGTTGAGCATGTGTCTGGCTATGTGGGTTGGTGCAGTGACTAGCTGCTTGAGTCCGATGTTGGCGAGGTTCGCCAGGAGGGTGGTGGTGTTCTGGTGACTGGGGTTGTCCAGGTGGAACTTGAGGTGTCTGAGTGGGATGTAGTCAGTGGATGAAAGAGCCTGGGGTTTGATGAGATCTACAATGGCATCGGTGAATGGGGGTTCATGGGCCGGGGGGCCTGTAGACGAGGGTGCCACGGAGGGTGGGGTTGGGGTTGGTCCGGATCTGGAAGTGGAGGTGTTCCATGGTAGCCGTCGGATCATTAGAGTGTGTGGTCTGTCGTAGTGTGCTTTTTCAGACATTGGCAATGCCTCCTCCTGGGCGCTCGGGGTGGTCCATGCGGGTAAGTTTGTAGACATCGTGGATGGTGATGGCGATGTCCGGTCCGGAGCAGAGGTTGGTCCAGGTTTCCGTGAACAAGGTGATGAAGAGGTGGCGTGGAGGAGGTCCCAGATTTCTGTTGCGTCTTTATGGAGGGACTGCACGTTGAGGAGGATGCAGTTGAGCTGGTCTGCTGTGCTGTTCGTCGGCTGGGCGGCAGGAGGCACTGGTGTGCTGATGTGGCAGAAGGTGCGTTTGCAGTTTCGGCAGGCGTAGGGTGCAAGGGAATTCTACAGTGATGGCGGTGTGGCGTCCAGGGCTGATGGCGAGGAGGGTGCTGGGGTAGTAGTGGTGGAGTGTCTGAGAGGAAGTGTCCTTGGTGCTGGGCGCGGTCCAGGGGCAGACGGATGCAGACAGGCTTTGGCGCACCAGTGGTATGCCCGCTGCACATGGCCGCACAGCGGCCGCCATTAAGTTGTGCTGCAGGGGGACTGGACAGCTGGGAGGTGGGAAACATGGGAAAGGACACTGGAGGGAGCAGAGACACAGTGGGGAAAGCGGGGGTTGTAAATATATATTTTTTTTAATCTTACCTCGAGGCCGGGTCCTGCATCTTCTGTGCTTCTGCTCTCCTGAGTCTGCTTCCAGGAACAGGAAGCAGGCAGCCAGGCTCCTTCCCCTAAGCCAATCACAACGCTCCAATGCGGCGTTGTGATTGTTCTTGAGCGCCGTGACAAGGCGTTCAGCCAGGGGCTGGAGGGGTGGGCATGTCCTCCATGCAGGCTGTATGCAGCCTGCATTGTGAACAGGGAAGTGCGCATGACTGCTTTGGGGGGCCTGAGAGGGCTGACCAAACACTCATTGTGCACTTGAGTGCGCTTACCACTCCGCCCCTGCCCTGCTCCATGAGTAGAGCAGCCCCACCCACCCTCCCGTCCTCAAAGGAAACATAGCATGAAAATATCAGAAAGTAATCATAATGTTATGTTTCCTCTTCTTGCACTGCTTAAAAGCAGTGGGGCGACGCTCTTCTGCCATAGGGGAGGAGCTGCCACTGGGGGTGCGTCACCCACAGGCACTGGGCCTGGGCCCGACTTGACCCCGGGCCTCCTCCGCTACGTGTTCTAGATTCTCCTCACCTGGACATTGACAGCATGGCGCAATCCGCTGCACTCTCTCCAAATCTGTGACTCGCCGCCAAGTCCGCTGGGGAACCTCCCAATGCTGGTGATGCAACAGGGCCTCCTTATGCATGAAGTTGCAGCGATCCCACCACACAAGTTCGGCGCAGCTCAGGGGCCTCACCCTCCACAGCGTCTGGCCAGCGCAACATCCTCCGGCCTGTGATGAAGAGAGATGCGACCCACCATTGGTAAATCTCCTCCATGCACCCCGGTGTAGTGGTGGCGCGTGGTATGCGATGCAGACCTCCCTATGTTGGTGTGCAGGAGCGCCTCTACTGTTCACAGCTCCAACGGGCACCAGGCAGTCTTATCACACAGGTCAGCAATGTGTCTCCATGTGACCAGGTAAGGGCGATCGCCGATGCCTCAATGTCTACCGCCATGGCCCAGCA
Organism: Calotriton arnoldi; assembly: GCA_963921515.1. Taxonomy (NCBI): domain Eukaryota; kingdom Metazoa; phylum Chordata; class Amphibia; order Caudata; family Salamandridae; genus Calotriton; species Calotriton arnoldi. The sequence continues at coordinate 188,263 of CAWUFW010018646.1, read as the reverse complement.
ACTCCACAGCACCTCCGCATCCCACTCCTGGTCCCAGATGCAGGCACAGGGTGGCTTCTGGGCCCTGGGGACTGTCCGCGCTTTCAAGGTTTTGGCTGCCATGATGTTGAAAGGAGGGCGCTATGAAAAGTGATGCATCACAGGTTTTTCACAGCGATGCACTTCTTTTCATATATTTAGCCCTGATTCTGCATTTCCTCTTCCCCTGGGACTCTGGCTGGTCATCCTGGCTGTTGGGGGGTTTCGGGAGGTTGTTGATCTGTGCTGCACTTGTCCTTGGCTGCTCCATTCTGTATTCTATTGTTTCTCTTTTATTTTTTTCAATGTAGGTGGACTTATTGGCTATTTTTGCCTCTAGAGGCAAAAAAGGTGAAGTTCTGCTGACTAACGTGAGCTTTTTGCCCGCAAATTGGCTTTTTGTCAGTTTTCGCCCGCTAACGTCAGAATTTGTATCACCTTCACGCCAGTGTTAGCAGCAGTTTTCACTGCAGCTACTTGAAACTATTGCCATGTAGCGACGTATTGTAAATACATCGCTAACAGGGCGATAGTTTTTGGTGCTAGGCCGCGTTAAGAAAAGTGCCGCTAACTAACGCTAAAGCTAGTTAGCGGCAGTTCTTGTACATATACCCCCAAGTGTAGTGCATTCTTTTTAGGGTAAAAGCATTTAATTAAGTATCATAATTTTGAGAAGACTGCAGAAACAGGAGACGTTACGGAACACTGAAGTGCCTTTTAAAAAAATAATTATTACTTCAGTGTCTGAAATGGAAAACCATTTAGAAGGTGAGATGCACGTTTTAATCCGTTTTAGTTTTGTTATTGCAATTCTGCCTTCACGACAAATGTTTTGTATAATTTTGCAACACCAGTGACAAGAAGTGCAGATAATGTTTTCATGAAGAACAGCGCAATGTGTTTTTCTAATGATGTAGATGCCCACTAGTAAGGAATTCAAAATGCAGTGAATGTAAGAGAATCGGTCCCAGAACTCAGAATCCTGGTGCTTTTTCCCAATCAATCCATTTTGGTTGAATTGTGTAAAAACTATTACAGTTAAATCTCGAAACGTATGTGGAAAAGCAGGCAGATTCAACACCCAGAAGAAACTGAAATCAAATTGAAATTCAACTTATTGATTTTTATGTAGCAGATAAACTCATTCGTTAGTAAGTGGAAAACCCTTTATTTTGTTTATTATGGTATATCAATTTGATCAGATTGGTTATTGGAATTAAATATAGGACAAATATCCTGCCAATAATTAGACTTCATCTGGAATTTAAAAAATGCCCTCAGGGCCTAGCTCTGGGATATCTTCGAGTTGAGATTTTTGGGAGACAAAACTGATCCATTCCTTTGTTCAACTACAGGATAAATTTGGCCTACCCGATGGAGAATTGAATACCTTTGTAAACAGAATAGCTCTGTCTAAAATGAGGCTCACAAATTCTTTAACAGAGTGGATTAGTTTCTAAGGAAATATATCAAGAGGTGTGAATAGTATAACCAAAGAAAATGAAACAGTGAAAGAATCATCAGCTTTGATCTTTCAAATCTAAAAAGTAATTTGGAATGCTCAATGGAATGAAAATGGACCCTCTCTGATGAAAAAAATGGGACAAGATATATGCATGATTCAGATAAAAAATCAAGGCCAGAAACGCTCCGGTGAGGTTCCTGACGTCATAGGACATATAGGATGTGGAATGAATGCATACATTAGGCCCCTTCTCTTCAGGATAACTGTTCGAACTTCCAGACTGAACCTTAAGCTATGCCCCATCTTTGGAGAGTATCAGCTCTGTTTTGATCTGTAGTCTGAATTGAGATTTCCTGTGTGGTGGGCTAATCCATTAGACTGACCGTCTCAATTATTTACATGGGAATAGGCGTTATATCTGTTCGAGACTTTAGCACTCCAGAGAAGATTCTTCTGATCTTCTATTAACCAGTAAGGTGGAAACATTTGAGTGTCAAGGTCTGGAGTATAGGCCAGGCTTCCACTTCATTATTCGAAGCTCTGTGTAAAGAGATATCCCTTTCTGAAGCCACACTGTCTATACTGGATGCATCATAGGTTGCAGAGAGGATGCCCTCCGGAAGGTAGAGCCAGGAAGGGAAAGCATAAATGCTCAAATGTCATCCTAGCTCCTGCGCCCCAACTGCTGGAAAAGCTCTTGCACAGCTGAAGTTGTGGATCCGCGTAGGACCAGAACTAGAATAAAGCAGAAGCTGGAGGACTGGAGCAAGGGTGGAGTTAGCAGGGATGAAGTAGGGGTGAAGAACAGAATAGAATACAGATCATCGCTGCTCTTTGAATCCCAGCATCCTCAAAATACTACCTGTAACCTTTTGTCCTTATTTGCATCATCTGTATTATGTCTATAAACTCGTTCCACTCGCTTTGCTTTCCACCCACCACGCTGTCTATGACTGTACCTCACATGCTCACCATTGACCCACTTTACATACCTTCACACAAGCCGTTATTGAGTTTGAGTTTTATTGGCAGCCCATCTGTGCGACCTTCAGTGCTAGACAGCATGGGTGATGCAGATGCCAGGTGGGGATTGAGTGGAGATGCACTGGTAAGGCTGGAGATGCATAAATGCTTGGCTAGCCGTGGTTGTCACTTTCTCAGCATGAACTGCTCTGCCAGACATTTGTGATTTATCTTATTGTTAAGAATGAGCTTCTCTCATTTTAAGGAACACAAAAAGTGGCAGGTCGCTGTCGTTCCTGTGAACTGTAAGCAGGCCATGGCCCCAATTTTAAAGCTTGATTGGTTTTCCATCAATCTTTAAAACACAATGAAACGTGGTTAACATGTTGTGGGATGGATATTATCGGATGTAGGGGACTGCTTTCAGCGATTATTGACAACAGGTGGGATAGGGTACAGGGCCTTTCTATTGTACCAGTTTGAGAGGTTAAATGCCATTGGACGCATACTCTTGCCTCTCTAGGACCCCTGTTTCAGGGTATGGACAGCTCTCTGAGGCACTTGTTTCAGAGTCGGGATGGCTACATTGATTGGCATGGATTAAAGGATCTATCCCATATGGGCACTTACTTCAGAGTGCGGATGGCTCAATACATTCACATGGCTTAGAGAATAATTTGCTGATGGACACTAGTTTTAGGCCCAGCACAACTCAGTTGACTGTCATGGGTTACAGATTCGTGCCAATCCAGGGAACCTGGATGGGTGGAGATGCTCAGAGGCGAGCTAGAGGATTAACACATCTTCCACTTCCAACATACATCAGTGACTTACTGGCCCACTAGACAGGCCAAAAGAACGTCCATGATCCTAGTGATTTAACTGTATCATTTTTAAAGGCTTGGCACATTTCATTGAAAAGCGTCAATTTTTTGGTGGTGTTGTTCCTCGATGGTGCGCTAGCAGCCCTGCCATGTACCACGCATCAGGCGTTAGACTAACGCATTTCAGTGTGGTGGTCCGCATCACCGCACTGAAATGCATTGTCACGCATATATAGCACCTCAGCTCAGCTGTAAGTGGCCTGGAAGCGCTGGCTGATTAGTGCTGAAACATGATTAAAGCTGATGTGCCAGTAGCAGGCAGCGCATGGTGAACTCTGCTCTGCAGGCTTGGGGGCTGGCTGGACTCAAGTGCAACAATGTAACACTATGAATCACCGCGCAGTGGGGCATACTGGTTAGGGGTGTGAGTTTGTCAGTTATGGGCGAGTGGGTGGTGCAGAAGTTGAAATCAGTTTCGTTTTGCTGCTTCCTTCAATCATGAGTTCAGCTCGCCGCTGTAATGATGTATCCTGCGATGCCAAAACAGCCGGGCCCAGGCAAGGCTGCAGTCCATCGCGGCGGCTGAAACACACAGCTACTGTGATGGCCGGCATAGTGATGGTTAATCGTTCACAGATCAGGACTGCAGCTGGTAGTCAGCCCTGCCAAGTACCACGCATCAGACGTTAGACTAACGCATTTCAGTGTGGTGGTCCGCATCACCGCACTGAAATGCATTGTCACGCTTACATAGCTACTCAGCTCAGCTGTAAGTGGCCTGGAAGCGCTGGCTGATTAGTGCTGAAACATGATTAAAGCTGGTGTGCCAGTAGCAGGCAGGGCATGGTGAACTCTGCTCTGCAGGCTTGGGGGCTGGCTGGACTCAAGTGCAACAATGTAACACTATGAATCACCGCGCAGTGGGGCATACGGGTTAGGGGTGTGAGTTTGTCAGTTATAGGCAAGTGGGTCGTGCAGCAGTTGAAATCAGTTTCGTTTTGCTGCTTCCTGCAATCATGAGTTCAGCTCGTCCCCGTAATAATATATCCTGCGATGCCAAAACAGCCAGGCCCAGGCAGGGCTGCGGTCCATCGCGGCAGCTGAAACACACGGCTACTGTGGCGGCCGGCATAGTGATGGTTAATAGTTCACAGATCAGGACTGCAGCTGGTAGCTGAGCCAAGTGAACCTCAATGGCGCCGGTCGGCCACCAGGCACAGAGGCGACCCAGGCCGGCCGGTGTATGGAGTGCGGCTGCCCACGGCTCACGCAGTGGGCCACCTAAAAGGGCGGCCACCTTAGTGCCACTTAGGCACACAATCACCCCCTCTAGTCTTGGGACCCTGGGGAGGAGTCGCACAGCCCAACGCGCGGGCCGCGTCATTTCCGGTGCACAGAGGGTTGGGGGAAGGTATTTATACCTGCCCCCGCCTTTCAGGCACCCTCTTTGCTGCCGGACACGCCGTCTCTGGGCACGCCTTCTTTGTGCCCCGCAGGACACGCTGTCCAGTCCCGCCGGTATCGTCATTGTCGGGTTCAGCTTCAGTTTTGTTTGCGGTGAGTGCGGGCCAGGAGGGGCCATTGCCGGGTTTAGACAGCCTCCCTCCTATTTTCCCCCTTTTGGGACTCTGTGGCTCCGACCTCCTGGTGTTGCGGGCTACAGTGACGCACGAGATAGGGAGGACTGCACTGGGGGCTGGCATAATTGGGAGCTTACAGCAAGCGCGTGGCTGGCCAGGTGTCAAGCACAACATCCCACTTAGGCTACGCTGAAAACCTCATGCTTTGATGTCATTTACTCATTTTATGTGAAAGTGTTAACAAGAGTTCCATATTGACCCTAAGCTGTTGTTGTTCCAACGTCTTGAAACAGCACCCTGGCCTCGTAAGCGCAACTGCACTGCAAATCTTTCCCGGTCTGGGAGCCTGAGGCTGGCCTGGGTGCTCGGGTCCCTATCTGTTTTGTGAAGGGGGGGCGGTGTGTTTGCAGCGTAGGTTGTGCCGAGTTCGACACGCGGAGTTGGGGCTGTGCCGTGCCGGTGGCTATGGTTGCCGGACGATTGTACTGTCCGGGGGAACTGGGTTCGTTGGAGAGATTGTGGCCTGTTGGCCAGAGTTGCGGACTTCAATGCTCGGGAAGCAGGGTCGAGTCTTAGTGTGGGCTCAACATCCTGTGATCTCAAAAAAAGAATATGTCCTTAGCATCTGTGTAGGTTCCTTAGAGCATTTGTGGACATCGTGACTGCTAGGGACTAGTGAGTCACATTTTCGCGTGTCAATAAATGGGTGAGTTGGGACCTACTGGTCCGGCCTCGGTCCTGCCTTGGGGCATGCACAGCCCGGCGTTGTATGGGCAGTATGCGTCCTCGTGGTTCACCCCCCGACTGTGCAGCTTGAAGGAGCTTAGCGCCCTATGCGGCGCTGCTGCCAAGGGTTTTTTACAGTGGTGTTGAGGGAGTCCAAGAGGCTCGACGGGTGCGTGAGGCAAAACCCCAGGCAGCTCGGACCCTGCCCGCCTCACGCTGCCAGTCAGACTTTCCTTCCCTGCGCACGCGTCGAGCCCTGTTTTATTTCCCAGCTACGGTAGCCCTCCGGGAATCCCACCCTGACTCAGCAGGCACCAAAAAACGTAATGCTACATAGTTCCCCAACCTCAAGTAACTGAAGCTTACACCATGAGGTACCAAAAGATGAGGTTATGTGGGCCTGCCATGTAACTAATACATCTAGGTTGGCACACAGGCTTGATCGCTCAGCTTGTTCTACTATATGTTAGGGTAATTTACCCCTTGGGGAGGTCATGCGCATCAGGCGGGATACAGCAGCCGATGTTAGCGAAGCTTGGTCTGAGTTGAGAGTGGGAGGCGGGCACTCAAGATCATGTCTCACTAGGACAGGATGGCCCCTCCCGTCCCACCATGCGAGGTACCTCCGCTGGGCTCCACCCAGGTGGGCTCCATACGCTGACTTGGGTGAGGGCCCGTGCCAAAAGGGTTTTCCTTGCCGTTGATTGTGCCCTGTTAATTGTAAACTTTGCTTTGTATCTGGTTGGCATAACTGGCAGCTGTTCATAAAAAAGGGCAGGAAAATGCTACTAACTGAATGTCATAGCCTTTGAACGATCAGGACAACACCGGGAGGCTCACGTACTAACTAACACACCTATTGTTTGTCCAAGTATATTACAGAGTGCAATGAGGTGTTTACGCCATCAGGTGGCACTGTCCCGCTGTTTTTGTTGTTTCTCTTTTTTCGCTACAGTATTGGAAGTTGATCATTTAATGGATTTTCTCCTGCAATTCATTAAAAGGCGTACCGCGGGTCTCGCTCTTAGGGGCTCATTAGGATGGCATAACGATCGCCACCGCCGGGCCAGCAGTGCCGATCGTTACGCCATCCATGTGAAATACCCTGCCATATTATGATGGCGGTGGGTATCGCGGCGGACGCAAAGTCCGTCCGCCGCTTTTCCGCCGGTCGGCAATCGTTACGATTGCCGGCTGGGCAGAGCTGGGCCACTAATATGGTGGCAGTGCCTAGCAGGCACTGCCAGCCATATTAGGATATGGGTGTTTACAGGCCTTTCCATGGCGGCGATGCCACCATGGAAAGGGTGGCGGGGATTGCATCCCCTTGTGTCTGGGGGAGGTGGGGTGCACTTGGGGGGTACCTGTGGTACCCCCCTACATTTCGCTGCACCAAGTGGCAGGCACCGTGTGGTGCCTGCCATGTGGTGCAGTGAAATGCCAGGCATGCGATATTAACATCGCGGCGGTGCTGCTGTCAGCAGCACCCGCCGCAATGTTAAATTGCAGAATGCGACCGCCATGGTGGCGGTCGCATCCTAATTCGCGGTGCGGGACCGCCGCATGTCTGGCGGCCGGTCATCCTAATGAGCCCCTTAGTACCATGCTTGTACTTGTATAAGGGAGGGTATACATATTTTAATTTTGGATTGCCAGGATTCAAAATACGGTCAAAGGTTAGAGCCCAGGAACACTTTGTTTTATCCAGAATGCAAGGTTTCGCTTTCCGGCACCAGCAAGGGGGAGCGATGAGTGCAGCCTGTTTTGGTGGTGGGGCTAGGCACTATAGGTTGTGCCAGAGTTCGCCTAGTTGGTGTCCTGCGCTCGAGAGGGGCAGATTCGGGCCTCCAGTCCTCTGGGAGGGGAGGGCAGTGCTCTCGACATCCAGGTTTGCTAGGGGGGCATAGGGCCAGATGGGGTTCCCCCATGGCCTCAACAGGGCTGCGACGTACCGCACCTGATAAGTCTGAACCCCAGGTATCATTTGTCAGGTGTTCTATAGAATACTCTAGGACTAATGGCACCCCAGACTTGGTGGTCCTGATTGCCCAGGATCGGGATCAACCAATATGACTCTGTCTCTCGGGGCCCAAATGCGGTACGGAGTGAGGCTTTCTGGTTTTGGTTCACCATTGCAAAGGAAATTATGAGGGCATTGCTCCATCTTGCAACAGAGTACGGTATTTTGAGGGCCCCGAAAGCGGAAGGTTGCGGCGTCTAAGGGAATTTTGTATGGAGATGCCCACATTTACTGCTTGACCAGTATGTTCCAGTGTCAGACCGGACTACGTCACACTGTTAGATGAGGCAACAGATGGCCCTGCACATCTGTATAGCATCAGGGCAAATTAGGTTTGTGGTGCCCTGCATGGTCCAAATACACAGGGCGCCAGGTGGCAGGGCACGCTATTACTACGAATTCGACTTCAACATGTCTCGGCGGCCCATGTTTCTAGACAAGCACTTTATCGCCGTGCACTTCTCATCTGCTCTTATGTCACCGAGTCTATATTTGGAGGCCTGAGGTAGACGAGGAAGACGGATGCTGGTAACAGTTTTATATCCGTTCGGTCAAGGAAACTACTTACATTGTGCGCCGCACAAGGTTTAAACAATTGTGTAGCTGTTCAGTGTTCTGCATCATGCGGCGGGTGCTAATAAGCACAGTGTGTGGCTTGTTGGGGCAGTCCTACGTCCGGCCCAGTGGTTGGGGCACAGGTACAGAGCGTGATTTCCAGTCTGAAAGGTCTTTGTCCTGGCTATTTTTCATCTCTGCCTCTTCGTGTGCGCAATGCTCCCAGCAGTTAGCGGGGACCTACGGGAGTCCGAACCCTCCCCCCCTTCAGTGGTCATCAGTCATTCTCTGTGACTTTCTGCCAGGTGAGACTGAGTTATGCGATGAGGAATTGGGTGTCTCTGGGTACCGCCTGTTCAATGGAAGGCATTGTCTAGCAGGTTGCTGTGAGCGGAGTATTTGCAGGCATAAGTAACATTATCAGCTACCAGTTCAAACATGCATCCCCGTCACTAATTTTTTCGCTATGTCGCCAGAGAGGGCAAATAATACTAATAGTCCACCATGCCAGTCAGGCTTAGATAACTCTGGTGATCAGGTTCGGACTGCTGAGTCCTGAAGATAGAACCTCACGCTTAGTAAACCTAGATTGGGCACAGGGAGCTCCTTTGTCAGCAGGTCCACAGCAATCCTCTAGTCGCACCCCGGCACTGGTATTAAAGCTACCCCAATTTCAAATTATTATTACGATAATAGAATGTCTTATTATGATTGGCCCAGTGCTGTCATGCCCTTGACTATCATTCTTTGACTGGCAATTGGGTCATGTCCAGTTTGTTATGCGGGGTGGGGCGACATGGCTTGGCAGTTCGGTCTGGACTGTTCCCATGAGGCACAGGGTCAAGACTGATTTGCATATGGCTATGTCTGAACTGGGCTGGCGTGGTGAAGCAAAATAACGATGGATTAAACCCAGATCTGTGACTGGGGGTGAATGTTTGCCAATGTGCAACATTCTGTCCATCATTTTGTGTGTTTTGGGGCGAGTTGCCTATCAGCTAATATGCAGCATGTAAGTTTGGATGGCGGGGCGAGCGAGGGATGCTTAGTGTGAGCGCAGGGGCAGGCGATTTCTTCGTGGGGCTTAGCTTTGCATGCTACCCTGCGCCCAGGCTAACGGACTAGGGTGATGCAGTGGAATTGTGGCAGGCATGCTCCATGAGATGGGTCTTCTGACACATCCATACCTGGTTTAGTATCCAGGCTAAGGAGTGGCTGCGTGACACTCTGGTGCTGGAGGTGGTCAGTCGGTTGGCATGCCTTTCTAGATGTTGGTTGCTAGCTCGGTCCTGTCCAAGCGAGGGTTCAAGTTCCAGTAAGTCAGGCTTGGGATACAAATTTACATGTTTGTGGAGCTGCAGCTGACTGTTCTTTTAAGGGGCTACATAACTGGGTGGATCACAGTGGCCTAGTATACAAATGTCCCAATGGGCATAGCAGTGGCACATTGGTCCTCCATTTTCTAGTCTTCCAGGTCCCGGTATAAGCGACATATGGCTGCATGCTTCAAATCGGGAGGTTTCTTAGGCTAATGCCACAAGTTTATGCTTCAATTGGCTAGAATCAGAGAATGAAAGGACCATTTTCTACTGCATATGCCGCACAGAATCGGTTAAAATAATAAGTCTGGCTCTTCAAGGCAGGTAGTAGGCCCCCCTCCCACCTCAAGATCACACTGACTCTGGATCATGGAATAAAATTTACTTTCAACGAATGTAATGCTTTTAATCACAACTTCAGACAGCTGATATCATTGAGAGTTTCAGATGCTGCGGGGTTGTACCTGCATGCGATATGCTCCTGGTTCAAGAGCAGGGGGAAGCATATTTTGGGGCAGGTTAGCATACCTCAAAGGTGTATTGGTTAGTTTAATGCATGTGTATCTCTGGTCTTATGGCGGTGTAGAGCTACACCCAGTTGGCACACTGTGTTCTTCGGCCGCCCCACCTATGGGACATTTGGGGTATGTCCATGGTGAATTTTGTGCTTATTATGGTTCTCAAGACATAAGCGAGCATCTTTTCAAGGGGAAGAGATATAAGGCCTGAATAAACATATGGGGTGTCTAGTTGGTAAACTGTGGGTTCATCGCAGTGTGTGAACCTCGTGTTTAAGAAAGCCTAGATGGAGCATGGGCAATTGCAGGTGTTAGTAGGTCAGCAGCCTCTACCAGTCCGGACTTCAGCACTGGTATCAATTTGACTCATTTTCAGTCATAGAGATTGAGTTTTATAATTTAGTTTCAAGACTTGGGTCAACAACCTCAGGATGCGTGCAGTTACCTGATGCCCAAGCTTGGTTACCTTATGAAGCCACATGGCTTCATCCTTCAAAGTAGAAACTGCCGATAGCTCCAATATGTTTTGAAATGCAGTGCTCTGTGGACGTGAGCGGAAGTTAATTTGTTCTGTTCTAGGTCGGGCTAAGGGTCTGCAGAGTTGGAGGGTAAATATGGAGCCGAACATGCTTGCTGGTGTGTCAATTCGGTTACATCGTAAGGGGTACTAGGAGGTGTGCGAATCAGGTGCTTAGGGAACCCTGACAGAGCTTGGGTGGATGTGGGAGTAGGTCCACAGCTCTCCACCAGTTTGCCCCATCAGCGGTAATATATTTTACCCATTTGACTAGGAGGATGAACAACAGATTAGCTCAACTGCAAACTCAATGGTATGATTCATTCAGAGGATATCTTGACCAGATGCATGTCAAGGTGCCCTTATGTTAAAAGACAAGACAATCAACTCAGGGAGGGGAATTACATACCATTTACAGGTTACACTGGGCTTGCGACCAGCTGGTCACTTGTGTGAGCAGGTCAACTGCCATGGTAAAAAAGGCATAAAAGGAGTATGGCTTAACACACAAGATTACTAAGAATTAAATCAGGGACCTGCAAACCATACACATGGATCTTGGTGGAGGGAAATCAATTCCGGGGTAAACCAAGTGAACCAGGTCTAGTGCTTTAAGCATCATGGGTCACAGCTGGTTAGCACGCAAGGTGTATCTGGGAACGCACTAGGCACACTCCACAGAGAAGAATGCGATAGAGCTGCACATTTCCACATTTCCGAGTGTGACAGAAGCAATAATTCTATACCAGCCAAAGCAAATCAAGGTACTTACTGTCAGATGCACAACATTCAAACGTTCACTCCAGCCTCACTGAACCAGCCTTGACACCAGCAAGTGTTCGACTTAGTTTATCAGTATCCCTGGCTGGGCAATGGTCTGGTCTCCTAGCAGAAATTGTGACCCCGTAGACCAGCGCGTGTTAGTGGTGCTTCAGTTAAGCTATTTTCGCTCGCATTATCGCCCTTGCAGCCAGACGGGTTGCGTAAGTTTGTTACTTAACATATATGTGGTTCCATAGCTGGGAAACACTGGTTTAGAGCACATAGGGTCACAGCTATCTAAACTCATTGAGCATTCCCAATTCCAAGAAAGGGTAGGCATCTTTACAGAGTGTTCCCCACCTAGCTACCAGCCCACAAGCTTTTCCTGCAGGTCTGCATTATGGAACGGGATGTCTTGCGCCAGGGTGCAGACATTTAGCGGGCAACACCGCAGATAGACTGCTGTCATACGAGGGTGCTTGCAGGCTAGGAGGCCATGTATGTAGCAGAACCTAACGGTAAGACCACTTCCCCCCCCAGATTGCCCTATGATGTTAGGGCAGTGGGATTTGCAATGTGACAGGTATTTTATTTGCACATACAGGGGCAGAAGGGTACATTGCAGGAATCTGTATAAATAGAGTGGGTGCAAGACCTATTGAAGATGTGCACTGGTAACCATGAGAGCATGGGGATAAGATCAAAATCTCGCAGCGGCAAGTCAGCCAGGTGGATTGCGTCAGTTGGTTACACCAGTAAGTGTGCCGTGGCTCCAATAGCGTCAAGAAATATGGGTTTGGAGCACTATTGCTGACAAATCCAGAGCACACACTGCACCTCGATCTCTGTAGGTGAAGGTAATATGCTCATATCATTTTTCCATGTCTTCACAATCCAAAAGCATTGGCATCTTTTGCGGCACCTGGGATACCTGCAACAAAAGCTGGTGATGGGCCTTATATGCTGGGTGGGGTCACCAGCATTGCGACACAGCATCTGTAGATCGCAGTCAGCCCATTGGGTGGTGCAGGCTAAAAGGACATGAGATTTAGCAGAATCTTTGGAGTCCCCTTAGGGGACCTCAGGACCCACCCCTCGGTGATTAGATCCACCTTTGTCTCGTTAGGTAGGGAGGTCTACCTGGCTTTCTAGGAAAGCATAACAATCCTTGCTGCGGCAGCAGTTGGTTATCAGTTTGAACCCTCAAGTTGGGACTCTCCAAGTAGGGGGTGGGGTGAACATTGGCTTAATCTACCCCCAAAGGTAAATGTATATCCTTGCACACTGGGCTCAACTGATTGTAGCACACAGGACTATAGTTTCAAAGTAGAGCAGTAGTTTGTTATGCTCTTGGGGTCCCATATCCTGTTGGCACTGCGCTCCCGTACAATTGGAGGTCAGTGGGTTGAGATAGGGTATTGGTTGGTGTAGGACTTTGCCTTTTTGGCTAAAGTTCCCTAAACTTTTTGCTTTCCCCCTAGACCATTTTCCTGACATAGAGTTGCCAATTTAGATGCTTTGTGTACTTTGCCACTGCTGATCAGTGTCAAAGTACAAGGGTTCCCTATGTAAAGTACAATGGTAATTAGTTGGCCATGATTGGCATGTTTGCCTTACTAGTAAAAGTCCCTAGTGATGTGCACTGGGTGTGCAAGGGCTAGTAATGCAAAGGCGCGCAGAGAAGGGAACTCAGGCCTTCAGTGTAGGGCCTGTGCGCAGTTTGCTAAGTTAGCATGTTGTCCTGACAAGTGCAACCACTTGTCAGGCCTTACTTTACCTTTTGAGTACACTGTGAGCACCCCTGTGGTAGGTCCCGGGTAACCCCTGGGCAGGGTGCAGTGTAGGTAAAAGGCAGGACATATACTGAGGTGTGTGCTACACTCCATTTCGTTTTCACTGTTGAAAGGCCATTCTGCCCATAGGACAGAATGGGGGAGGCTGGGTATGGTGTTTTGTTAGCCTAGTTTCCTATAAGTTTATAATGGAGAGGTGAAGTTTAGTATATATGAACTCACAGTGTCATAACACATCTTTCTATGAAAGTGGTTTTGTCACTGTGTGTTCAGAAACCACTCTTTTAGAAAGTGGCTGAGTTTTGTGCTTTAAGCATTTCTGTGTGTCTCTGCTGAATGTGGATTGACTGTCTGGATCTGAGATGGGAGGGGTGAGATGGCACCTGGCTGACCTGCATCTGGAGAGTATGCGAGGAGAAACCACAGGAGGTGAAGAGGCCTGGGTTGCAGCTATAAAACAATTGACCCATCTCCTGCTGAGTGATTAAGGGGCCGATTCCGATCTCGGCCGGTAGTGCTCCGAATCGGATTCGGTTTTACCGGATCCGATCCGGAGCCCTATTTTCCGACCGAGTCGTACGCGCGTCCGGGCGAGCGAGTACGATGCGTATTCGCCGACCGACTCGTCCGGGCGACCCGACCGCTCCGACCGACTGGTTCCCGGATCGTACCGCTCCGACCGACTCGCTCGGACCCGATTCGCACCGCGCAATGGAGACGTTTTCCGGCCGGGTAAGTACGATGCGCACCTCGACCGCTCCGACCGACTCGCGCCGTCCGACTCGAACTCGCTGTCGGAGCCGTACTTTGGGGGTCCGTGTCGGACCCCCTGTACGCGTACCCGTGCGAGGCGCACACAGGGGGACCCATAGGTCCCCCTACCTGTGCGTGTACGCCGCGAGCGATTCGCGGCGTACTCGCTGTAGGGAGCGCCCTTGTCTGCCTCGCACCCATTGAGGCAATGGGAGCCCGCGTACGCGTTGTACGACCGGCTCCCATTGAGTTCAATGGGAGTCCGACCGACTCGTGTCCGGTGGCATACGAATGCATCGGACTCGTTCGGTCGGACTGCACGGGTCCGATTCGGTCGGAAATCTCTCTGAGGCCGGCTCGGTCGGAGAAATTACCGACACGAATCGGAATCGGCCCCTAAGTGTCCAGACCCCAAGTATCAAAGGGAGAAAGGTGACACTGGGAGGGAGACACCCAGAACTGATTTAGGCAGGGGTCAGGGACCCCTGAGCACAACGAACTTCAAAGACATGAAGGGGTATAACTAAGAGAACTGAAACCCCGAGAATTTGGTGTAATTTTGAATGGCGAAATGGACAGGTCGAGTCTGAAAAGGCTTTGACCTCTTTCGTGGTCAAGAAGAACTGCCAAGGAAGAAGTTGCTGAAGAGACTGCTGGATAGGACTGACCCTTGCTTCATGATCTGGAGCTGGCCTGCAGTTTGTAGCTTTTACTAAGGAAGAGACTGAAGGGACATTGCAGTGGGTGGTGTCCCCCCCTTCTTGAACAGGACTGTGCTTTGTGCTGTGTCCTGAACCCCAAGGGCCCAAGGTGAGCTGGCTCCCTGTTTGGAAACACAGGAACATAAAAGTTTCCGGAGAAGTCCCAAGCAACGCGGTGTGCGCGTGCTTTCGCAGCTTGAGACCCTCAGAAGTTGTGCCTTGTGATCGTGGGCACGAAGGAGTAAACTGAGTCTTGGATGCGCAGGGTGCGTGTCGGGGTGCAAGCTGAGGTGTTGGTGAGGAGCGCATGGTCGTTGTGTGCACCGGGAGAAGAGGTGAGACTTGGACGCGCAGGGTGCGTGTCGAGGTGCAAGCTGAGGAGTGGTGACATCGTCTGGTCATCGTGTGCACCAGAGAAGAGGCGAGTCTCGGACATGCAGAGTGCGTGTCGCGGTGCAACCAGAGACGCTGGTGAGGAGTGCCTGGGTAGCGTGTGCACCGAAATCGAAGTAAGTCTCCACAAGTGCTGAGGGCGGGTCTCGGTGTCCACTGAGACCGCCGGAAGGAGGGCCAGGTCATTGGGCCCTCGGAGTGCAACAGTAGCGGCCCGGACCGGCAGTCCCGGAGGAGCGGAGTCACTGGCCCGAGCTCGCTGTGCCCATTGACGGAGTTCTGGATCAAGGCCCAAGTCACTGAAGGAGGGGAGGAGAGTGGGGTCGCGCCCCCCCAGGTAACATGGATCACCACCTGGGGTGGGGTGCGGGCTCAGAGGGACACTCTCTCTGCCCCTCGCTCCTGGCAGCTGAGTGAGCCTGTTGCTTCGGCTCCGATCGAGGCCCGTGCTGGCCCAAAGAGGGGCAGTACTGGGGCCGGAGTGAGAAGCGGTACTTTTGTGTCATCATTGATCCATGTCAGGGGCAACTGTTAACGGAGCACCTAGACTGTCGTATTACACTTTGCATTATTGCTGCTAACAAACTATCGAATGCCTGACTCTATTTGTGCCTGACGAACTACATGCTGGGTGCGCTACGCACTGCGTTATTTTCCCTTGCTGAGTACATGATTGTAAGCGTGGCGCATTGCATTATTTCTTCATCGCACAGTACCTGATTATAACGTGGCGCATTGCATTATTTCTTCAGTGCACAGTACATGATTGTAGCGTGACGCATTGCTTTGTTTCTTCCTTGCACAGGGCATGCTGGTGGTGATACGCATTGCATTATTCCTTCTATTGCAAAGTACATGACTGTGGCACTACGTATAGCATTGTTTCTCTATTGCACAGCTCAGGAGTATATCGTTACGCATTGCAGTATTTCGTTTCTTTTGCAACGTGTGTGATTCCAGCAATACGACCTACCTAACCTTTTGGAAACGGTTAGAAGTCAGCTTAACTGTTGGTTAGAAGTAGTGGTTGGGATTAGAACCTACCAATCCACCGGAAGAAATACTACCCATTATTATATGTTGGTTTTGTATCGTGTGGTCATATCGTATATCTTCTTGTATAAAGATTATACTTGTTTTATAAAAACTCGTGTGGAGTCTATTTGTGGTGACATCATTGGGTTGCTGTGAGTGTGGTTGCACATACTGTACACTCGTGCCTTGGAGATAAGCCTGGCTGCTCGTGCCAAGCTACTAAGGGGGTGAGCAGGGCTATCTCAGACAGTGTCCTTACTTAGCCTAACATTGAAACGAGGGGTCCGGATCTCGCACCCGGTGACAGAGGTGTGGGGCAGGGACTCCCGCCTCCAGCATTTGGTGGCGGCGGTGAGGGATAAGGACCCCCACTTCCAACAGTTGGCCCAAACAATAACTTGCAGGGTATACAAGGCTGTGGTTTATGAAGAGGACATCAGTTCCCAACTTCCGGGGAGGCCATCCTACAGTCATACAGAAGGGTAAATACAGCCATGTGCAAGCCCATCAAGCAGGAGGGCTTGGTTCTACTCAGATTCATATCTAATAGAATGGCTTGGCAATTTAGGTATGGGCTTTTTTGTGCAAACACCACGTGGTATCCCGATGGGGACGGGGCACACCTGTCAGAGGTCGATAGGGAAATGGTCCAACTACAGGGACTGTAACGGCAGGTTGCAGGAGGTTATAGAGCCTGCAATAATGTGAAGGGTAATAAAACTGTGGTTAAGAAAAGAACAGCAGATCCTCCTCCCTGGGAGGCCATCTCATTCCGACAGAAAGGAAATTAAAGCCATGGATAAGCCCACCAAGCTGGAGGGCATGGTTCAACTCAAACTCAATATAAAACATGAAGGGCTAGGTAAATTAGGCGTGGCCGTTTTCGTGTAACACACATGGTCCCCCGATAGGTACAGGGCACTCCTGTCAGAGGTAGTCAAGGGGATGGTCTACCTAGAAGGCCTAAAGGTCAACAAGGAGGAGGACGGGGTGCACCTGTCAAAGGTGGGCAGGGATCTGTTCTTATTGGACATTAGTGAGGCGCTGGAAACAGCATGTTGCAAGTGAAGGAAACAGCAGACCCTGGTGGGGGCTCTGGAGGCGACGGTGGCCACTTCCAGAGCTTTGGCTGAGTTACAGGGCGATCCGGAGGTGGAAGGGTACAGAAGGGTACCTCTTCAGGAGCACAATAGGAGTGCCCGTGCCACACCCCAGGAGTCTTTACGTCAGGATCCTGGAGAAAGAATCGTCTGCGCCCCGCTAGTCCTTCGGGCGGTTGTAAGCCTGAGCAACCGGGGGATTGCCTTGCAACGCTCTGCCCTAAAAAGGGCATGAGTAAAGTGGTAGACCAGTGGTTCACGGTATTCAAGGGGGGAATCCCCTCATAACTGGTAGCACTGATTGGATTGGCCACGGTGCAATTTGGCTCTTCAGATGGGCAGGGCAGCGTAGGTCAATCACCGCTGCCTGCCCTTGGATCGCCCGTAAGTTAACCCACCATGTTGCATACTTTTGTATGGAATAAACCTGCAGCAATCTTTTCCCAACAAAGAATTGTGTTGTGTATTTATTTATTCCATTGTGCATGCTAACTCTGCAAAGGGTGGGGAGTGTTGCCTATATAGGCACTATGGCAGCTGCTCTCACTGGCCGCATGTGCTGCAAAATGAAGTAATTGTGGCTAACTTCCTAAGCGCCCACAGCGAGGTTAAAAATCATTCAGTTGCCGGAGGAGTACAGTCTGCTTCCAAAATGTGTTCAGCCTCACTGACACTGACCCCAGGCACATCGCCACACATGATCTACATGTAATGAAATTGCACACATCAACATCATGCACATTGTCCACGTGTCCCCCGCGACCCATCCCATATACCAAAATCCTTATGCGCCCTCCGGCGCTGTGGCTGACATTGCAGGCCCCACCGGCATCCCCCTTCAACTTGCCTCAAATCCCTCGAGGCCAACCCAGAGTGAGTGCTCCTGGCGGCTGCCGGAAGACTAAGCTGTCTCCACACGGCCCTAGTTACCACAGCTGAAGGTGCCAAACGAGTGATCTAAAACCCCGGGCATCAAGATATTATTGCGGCCCGCTGCATATAAAGTGCACAGGGCCGTCCTTATCGCCGTGCTATCCGCCACCATGCACCTGAATAGTTCTCTCTAACGAAGCAACCTCCTTTATGCCAAAAGAGTCGAGAAGCTGGCCCTTCACCTCCCCCCTTGCCTACATACCTTCCCAATTGTGTGTCTTTTGCTTTCTCGCCCTAA
Source organism: Calotriton arnoldi (assembly GCA_963921515.1). NCBI lineage: Eukaryota > Metazoa > Chordata > Amphibia > Caudata > Salamandridae > Calotriton > Calotriton arnoldi. The sequence goes on along the minus strand of CAWUFW010018646.1, from coordinate 170,050 downwards.
GTGCGCCAGGTATGCCCAGACATGGGTCCTGGGCTCACTGTGCCACTGGAATCAAGCTATCCTGGCTGAAGATGGGTGAAACCCCGAAACCGGTCCTAGGATGCTTGTTTCCGGTCCAGGGAGGACCTGGCTTGGCAGTTCGGGCTGGACTGTTCCCATGAGGCACAGGGTCAAGACTGATTTGCATATGGCCAGGTCTAAACTGGGGTGGCATGGTGAGCAAAAGAATGATGGATTTAACCCAGATCTCTTGACTGGGGGTGAATGTTTTGATTTGTTCTGCATTCCGTCCATCAATTGTGTGTCTTTTGCTTTCTCGCCCTAAGTGCGCCAGGTATGCCCAGACGTGAGTCCTGGGCTCACTGTGCCACTGGAATCAAGCTATCCTGGCTGAAGAGGGGTGAAACCCCGAAACCGGTCCTAGGATGCTTGTTTCCGGTCCAGGGAGGACCTGGCTTGGCAGTTCGGGCTGGACTGTTCCCATGAGGCACAGGGTCAAGACTGATTTGCATATGGCCAGGTCTAAACTGGGGTGGCATGGTGAGCAAAAGAATGATGGATTTAACCCAGATCTCTTGACTGGGGGTGAATGTTTTGATTTGTTCTGCATTCCGTCCATCAATTGTGTGTCTTTTGCTTTCCCTAAACCCCCGGCATCCCCTTCCCAAAATATAACCTATCGCCTGCTCTGGCCTGCTCCATTCACGAAACAGCCCCGGGTGAGACCGGCTTACGCCTTATGCTCCCTCTGGGCACCTTCATTGCGGGGGCCGCCCGGCAGTGCAGCCCGCGTTTTGCAATCAGCAGAGGTCTGCAGAGTTCCCTGGCTGGCTGGGGAGATGGTAGTCGATGGCACAGGAGTAACACCCCCATTCACCTACCTCCCTCGGGTCTCTAGGGTACAGGAGAGGTAGCAGACAACTGTCATCCTGACCACAGACTTTGAGGCTCGAAGTTTCACTGACGTGATAACAGAGCTGTGAAGAAACAATATTTAAAACCCGTGTTTCTGCTACGGGCTTCATATGGAACCTATACATTGTGATGCTGTTCAGAGTTTCCAAGAAGTCTGTGTAATGCACTGAGAACATGGCTGATCAACTGCATAGGTCTCTGTCCACACCAGGAGAAGCGCTGTACCAGATACTCAACGTGCAGAAGGGGGCAATGCATGAGGAAATCAAGAAATCCTATAGGAAATTTGCACTAAAACATCACCCATATAAGAACCTGAACAATCCAGAGGCTTCTGAGGAATTCAAAGAGATCAACGGTGCCCATGCAATACTGGTTGATGCAGCAAAGAGGAATATTTATGACAAGTACGGCTCACTAGGGCTCTATGTGGCAGAGCAGGCGTGCAACGCCCATTGGGCTCAAAGGGCTTCAGCCCCCCCATTGTGTGTGTCAGCCTGGGCTGAGAGCTTCCCAGGCACACACACAGCCGCACCTGAGTACTTCACAGGCCTTTAAAAGACCATTTACTTGTTAATGAGGCTTTGTTGTTTTTCACCTCTTCTTAGAGCCCCTGCTTCTCCACTCTGCCTATTACTGGAAGAATCAGCCCCCCCCCCCCGAAATTTTTAGTAGCCCCCCCGAAATTTGGCTCTAGTTGCACCTCTGTGGCAGAGCAATTCGAAGGAGAGCATGTTAACACCTACTTCATGCTCTCCAGCTGGTGGGCAAAGGGCCAACTTGCACTTGGTGGCCTGCTGACAGGTTGCTATTTCTGCTGCTGTTTGTGCTGCTGCTGAACTGCTGCTGTGGAAAGTATAAACCCAAGTCACCAGATGGAGAAGACTATGGGGCATATTCTCAAGGAGCCATCGCCGATTTATCGGCACTTTAGCGCCGCAAAAGTAGCGAGAGACGTATCGCCCTATTCACAAGCTGGTGCAAACTGTCGACATCTATATTGTAAAGATAGAGGCCCCCTGCTAATAGGGTACAGTTCCTTAAGGCAGGGTTAGTAAATCTAGTGTAAAAGACTTAAGGCAACAATAATATCAAATCACAACAATTGTCTAATGAATTGAAGCACATATATAGACAAAGAGAGAACCACAATATCTGATAGTTATATATAAAATATAAAAAAATGTTTTATTAATGAACAATGAGTTAATGGCAGAAATTTATAATATTAAAACAATACGCCAATTATACTAATTCAATCATACTATCATTCATACATTAAAAAGTCACAATTAATTTGACAGTATAATAAAAACACTTAATATCTAATAGTCTTGATCATAAAAGTACAATGTGGCAAAATGATAATAAACTATTATGTTCGTTCTACGCGCGTTTCGGCACAAACCAGTGCCTTCGTCAGGAAAAGGGGCCACAAGGGATCAAGGTGATTTCTTAATTCACTCCTATAGGATGGTAAAAGAGTAACGAAGACTGCTACAGGTATTGAAACATGTCCAAAATCTTTAAGCAATGGATGTCCAATTTGAAAATGGGTTTAACCTAACATCACGTTAGGATATCGTAGCGTGTGGAGGCAACCCTTATCCGGCATCTTTAAAACGTCCAAAAAATATAATTTTTATCTAGTTGTTAACTATCGGAATTAAAATCAATTAGACGATCCAAATTGAGGTGGACGTCAGTCTTATAAACTCTTGGGTTGTGATGTTAGGTTAAACCCATTTTCAAATTGGACATCCATTGCTTAAAGATTTTGGACATGTTTCAATACCTGTAGCAGTCTTTGTTACTCTTTTACCATCCTATAGGAGTGAATTAAGAAATCACCTTGATCCCTTGTGGCCCCTTTTCCTGACGAAGGCACTGGTTTGTGCTGAAACACGCGTAGAACGAACATAATAGTTTATTATCATTTTGCCACATTGTACTTTTATGATCAAGACTATTAGATATTAAGTGTTTTTATTATACTGTCAAATTAATTGTGACTTTTTAATGTATGAATGATAGTATGATTGAATTAGTATAATTGGGGTATTGTTTTAATATTATAAATTTCTGCCATTAACTCATTGTTCATTAATAAAACATTTTTTTATATTTTATATATAACTATCAGATATTGTGGTTCTCTCTTTGTCTATATATGTGCTTCAATTCATTAGACAATTGTTGTGATTTGATATTATTGTTGCCTTAAGTCTTTTACACTAGCAAACTGTCGACATCGCCAGTTTCCCTGCGATAGCTGCCGCAAAACACATCGCCACGGATGAGAGCGACAATCAATGCTAATGATATGCAGAGTAGGCGTTCTCGTGCAAAAACACACGAAAACACCACTTCGCGATATTCTCAACGACCAGCCAGATCTGCGATAACGGACAAAAACAGGCGATAAGGCGCGTTAGCAGCAGGGACTTAACACCTGCTTATTACTGGTCTTAAGTAGGACAAAAACCTGCAGTACAGAAGGAGCCCAGGCCAGAGCCACATCTGAAGACCAACACATGTCATGGATCTAATCATCATGCAGCTCGGAGACCCAAGAGGTCCACAACACCCACCGCCACTACCCCCAGGCCCCCCCTGCAATACCCCTCCCGGACTACCACCAAGGCAGCGCAGAACAAGACAGCTGACCTCCCAAAAATGGCATGGCCCCTCAGCCACACAATTGCAGAATGTGGGGAGAGGTGGGAACCAAGTATGTGTGAAGGAGGCAAGTCACCCATGAATAAGAATGTACACAATGCCAAGTGTGCCGGTGATGTGCTGGACAGACTCCAGTATGCAGAGCACAGACATGTCCCTGTGGACACATACTGCTGATGTGTGCAGTGTTGTGGACAGTGGACGCAACCATCTCACTTCAGGCAGTGGGGAAGCCCTCGCTCATGTAGCTGTGTCGTCCTCCTGTACGCGGAAGCAGAGTGGGCTGGTCCGGCGTACGCCACACCAGCGTAGGAGTGTGAATAACTAGACCGGGGCTCTGGGCGTGGTTCACTTCCGGAATGGCCAACGCGTCTGCCAGGGCGGCACCCCACACCCTGCCACGAGTCCGCCGCCGTGCCAGCCTCCTCAGCCGATCGCTGCCTTTCGCGACACAGGCCCCCAGCGGCACAGCACCGTGGAGCAATGTGTGCGCTGACTACTGCCTTCTGCCTACACTGCAGTCAGCAGGGCGCTCAAATCAAATCCAATCCTGACCTGCGAGGACACGCCATCATCGCTGGCTGCACACCCGCTGGGCGCTCCAGGTGCCACTAACTCTGTGCAGCTCAAGTCAATGCCACGTGGCTGTGGGCCGCTGCTGACCGCTGCCTCCGGCCTACACTGCGGTCAGCAGGTCCCCCAAGTCAAACGATGCATCATCGCAGGCCGCGCACCCGCTGAGCGCTCCAGGTGCCACTAACTACTCTGTGCAGCTCAAGTCAATGCCACGTGGCTGTGGGCCCCTGCTGACCGCTGCATCCAGCCTACACTGCGGTCAGAAGGTCAGAAGGTCCCCCAAGTCAAACGACGCATCATCGCAGGCCACGCACCCGCTGAGCGCTCCAGGTGCCACTAACTCTGTGCAGCTCAAGTCAATGCCACGTGGCTTTGGGCCCATGTGACCGCTGCCTCCGGCCTACACTGCGTTCAGCAGGTCCCCCAAGTCAAACGACGCATCATTGCAGGCCGCACACCCGCTGAGCGCTCCAGGTGCCACTAACTCTGCGCAGCTCAAGTCAACGCCACGTGGCTGTGGGCCCCTGCTGACCGGCTGCCTCCGGCCTACACTGCGGTCAGCAGGTCCCCCAAGTCAAACGACACATCATTGCAGGCCGCGCACCCGCTGAGTGTTCCAAGTGCCACTAACTCTGTGCAGCTCAAGTCAACGCCACGTGGCTGTGGGCCCTTTCTGACCGCTGCCTCCGGCCTACACTGCGGTCAGCAGGGCTCACAATTCAAATTCAGTCTTGATTTGTTAATGGCGCAGTCCAGTAGGCAACAGACATTGCTTCCAGTGCGTGCCGCCCGGACGACGCATCATCACTGGCTGCACACCCGCTGAGCGCTTTAGGTGCCACTAACTCAGTGCACCACAAGTCATCGCCACGTGGCTGTGGGCCCTTTCTGACCGCTGCCTTCGGCCTACACTGCGGTCAGTAGGTCTCACAATTCAAATTGAGTCTTGATTTATTTATGGCACAGTCCAGTAGGCAACAGACATTGCGGGCCGCCCGGGCGACGCATCATCGCAGGCCGCGCACCCGCCGAGCGCTTCCGGTGCCACGAACTCAGTGCAGCTCAAGTCATGGACCCCTTATGATGTAATCTAATGTGTCTGAGTCCAGTTCTGGTGCCCCTACCTCAGTGCACTGCAAGTCATGGACCCTTTATGATTGAATCTGTGTGTGTGATCCAATGATCACTGTTCTAGTTGTTGCCAGCACCAACCACTCCCTGAGGGCTGGCTCACACTCACCCCACTCCCATCCACCACAGGCGTCACTGGACATGTGACCCTGGTAATAAAAAGGGGCCGGGCACACGTGCCCGTAGCCAGCTCCACTATCTATCTAAGTGTGTCCGTGTGGTCATTATGTATGCGTGATGGCCCCTGGCACTACCACATCACATCGTGCTGTGGACAGCGGACGCAAGCATGTCACCTCAGGCAGTGGGTATGACCTTGGACATGTAGCTTTGTCCCCCCCCCCTGTAAGCGTAAGCGGAGTGGGCTGGGCCGGCGTACGTCAGTCCAGCGCAGGGGTGTGTAGAATTAGCCCGGGGCTCAGGGCGTGGTTCAGTTCCGGCCTGGACAAGGAAGTCACCAATACGTGTGTCTCTGTTGGAGTGTCGGTGCCACCCGGCCCGCAATTGACAATGTTGCAATGTAGCATGCACCCGGAGGGCGGTCTCGCACGCACGGAGAAATGAAGGAGCGCAAGACCGCTCGGGGTCTTGGCTCATACATGCCAAGTGTTGTGTGTATCTGCATTGCCGCAGCATGAGCCAAATGCCTAGCCTTAATCACAGCGCGAGTTTAGCCAGGCATGAACTCTACATCTGTGTCCGCACTATTCTTACCATAGGCCTACACTCACGTGGCCGCCCGCCTTCAACGGCCAACATCACAGTGTCGTTGTCAGGCTTGTGGACATGCGCAGACAGGCATGACAATGGTGTGCCGTTGGAGTGCAAGTGATGCAACCGCGCAGCATACACAAGTGAATAGGCTCGGGGGGAGGGAGGAGCAGCTGTGAGGCAACGTAACACACAGTGATGCCGCTCATTTGCCACATGCAAGACATGTCAAACCTGAATCCCAAAGTCACACACATCCCACCCCACACCCAACAAGCCACATCACACTTCCTGAATGCAAGCAGATGACAAACTGGCATTAGGGATGAAAGCTCCTTTGTCTGAACTATCAGGCGGTAGCACATCTGCACATCCGACCTCGGAATTGCATGTGCACGGCACCCCCTGACAGATATATTTAGCAGTTGAGGACAACTCCCACACTACTCACAGCCCGACGACAGACCAACGTATACACACCCCACACACAGAAGTCCTTGCTCGAAGTTATCTTGCATGGTATGGCCTTCACACTTACTCCCACACCATCCCAGGCGTACAACCGTTGCACACTTAAACAACTCATTGATCCGAGCTGTGGCATTTCATCCACAGAACTGGTGCAGGTCAGAACAGTGCCGCTTCAACCAGGGCCACTAACGCAAAGGCAGAACATCCCGGACACATGCACAACCCCTGTCACGTGGAACTGTACCATGCAAGTATGCTGCATTTACTGGGGGCACTGCCATTGGTAGTGCTGCGGGTCAGTTACCGGCTAAGCTTCTGCCTTGCCAACGTCACCTGCGTTCAGCCTGTGTTGCATTGTCGATCGTGCATATTCGAGTGGTCCATGGATGTCTGCCTATCCAACAGGACGGTAGCCGAACTGGATTTCGACATGTGTGTGTGCCCCCTGTTGGCCCATGACCAGGAGTGTCACCGTGATACCCGTCTATGGGATGCCTGGATACTTGGCATACATGCTGGCAGCTGGACCTGGGAGATTGCAGAACTCCTTGTGTGCAGTGACCACATTGAGCCGCTCCCCTACTGGGCTGTAGTGCTAATTGGTGACAGGGGGTGGACGCAGCACATCTGTCCAGACCTGCTAATGGATAGCCTCGCTGTCCTGTTCGATGAAATCGACAACGACCTCATGTTGGAAATGATCGCCTACGAAGCTGCAATCGCTTTCATGGGCGTGTAACTACATACCTGCATCCACAACAGTTTGGAACCCATTGCACATGTCCCGACACCTTGTTGCATCTTGGGGTTCTGGTCACATATCCCACGACAACAGTGGACATGGCTGCATTTGCCTGGACCCCGAAAACGTGAGCGGACAACCACGTGGGGTAACACACACCTGTGAAAGGTGAGGCACTCCCCTGGAGTGGACAGCGGCGCTTGGCAACGTTCCTCATTCTGACATACTGCTGCATTGGTCGGCATGTTGTGGCACTTCTCTTGCCCGTACTGACACGCATATGCTAATAAAGTCTACGCACATTCACTTGTATTCAACTGTGATGTGAGTTGTTTTGAATGACGATGTGTGTCTCACTGCCTATCTGGGTCACGGACATACATGCGCATTGATAGCATTACCCAGGGAGTACCATTTATGTGGAATCACTGTCCCTACATCCATCAATACTTTCATGCTTAATTGATCAGGGCCATGACACATCAGTGTGAATTAGAATGTTTTATTCGCATTCAGTGCGGTGTTGAAGCTGGACCAGTACAGGGCCGTGCAAACCCCACTTTACATTGTCGCCCCAAGGAGGGCCAGCCAGAGTCCTTTAGGGATTGACAGGTTCATTGGAAGAGGAAGACTTCAGTCCGTAGTGTGATTGCTGTGTCATTGGTATCCAATCCAAATATGGCAGTCCATGTCGAGGTCCAAGGTGAGTGTCGCTGAGTGTAACGGGGGACAGTGGAAGGTGTTATTCCAGGGCATGATGCAGAGGGCAGAACCAAGCTGAAACAGGCCATATGGCGGTGATGTATGCTACCACTTCAATCTTACCACCAAGCGAGATTCATCTTCATCTTCGTCCTCTGATGTGTCAGGTGCCTCACTTGTGGGTGGTGGTGTTTAGTCTGCCGCACTGTGTGGCACTGACACTTCAGGGGGCGGAGATGTGGATGGAGTAGTAGCAGCAGCAGTCATCCGCGCCAGGCCGTGTGGCGGCAATGCCATGATGAGGATCTGCAGGGCATGGAAGATCCCAGCTACATCTCGCTGGTGTGCAGCCATGGCAGCCAATCGTTCCGCATGCATCCGCTCCATGTTCTCCATGATCCTCCGCATGTGCCCCAGCTCCCAGCTGACATCGCTGGAGCCACTCTGACTAGACAGTTGTTCTTGTCTCCGAGTCATGACTCCAGCGATGTCAGCCATGGATTGTTGGAGAGCATGGAGCGGACAGTGGCTGTTCGTTGGGGACTGTAAGTGGACCCTGATGGGACTTAGACACTCACGTATGGCATCTAGTTTGGCTGCCATGAGGTCGAACCCCACCCGCAGCTGATCAGCCATCTTCTCATGGCACCCTAGCACACGGCATTGGAATGCCATGTGTTGGCCGTGGGGGTCCTGGGAGACAGCCGTGGTGGTGGGTGCTTCCTGCTGTGTGGTCTGTGCAGGGGGTGGGGTCTCCTCGATGCAGCTGGGCTGATCTGCTCCTGGAGGTGGGGTGCCGAAGCTGTCCATGAGCTTCTGGAGGGCGTCGGTGTCGATGTTGGGGAGGTCCTCTTCGTCATCAGTGCTGAGTTGTTGTGTCTGCTCTGCAGGAGGTGTTGGTTCTCCCTCTGCAATGTGAAGGGGAGATGCAGATTGACACTGTGTTCACATGTATGTTCACGCATTGTACAAGTTTACTAACTGACTGCATGACAATGTACATTGTGACTGTTTGTAAGGAGATGCCTATTTGATGCGGGACAGTTGACATTTCTACACCATCAGGGATGTGAGGTTGTACTTGTCCATTGTCATCTCACAGTTTCCTGCTATCCCAAATGCGAATGGCCATTTTCTACACACAAGCAGCATCAGTTGTGTCCTCTGTTCTGTTGTGAAAGTGTTGCAGTTTGTACCACATTGTTGTCAATGTTGAGGTGCTCTGATTCTTATGTGTGTGTGCTGCATTGTGGGTAAGTTGCCCCTTCAGATCTGATTTGGCTGGCCCTTCTCCCTTTCAGGCGGTGTGCCTTTCACTTCTGTGCCTATACAGTGCTGAGATGTTGCAGACTTGGGTAAATTGGGCTCTTGGTCGGAGTTGTGACTCTTGGGCATGGTTTGTCCGCAGATGTGCTCTACTTAATTGTGCATGTGTGCCATTGTGCCCATCTCCCCCCGTCCCCCGAGTCCCTGGTTGTTACTCACCCTGTTGCTGTTGGCTCAGGTCATGTTGTGCAGTGTCCGGTCCACCAACTCCTGCTACGGTCTCCCCAATGATGACTCAGGTCACTATTTCCTCCATCTCATTCAGCTCCTGGTGTGTCGCTGGACTCCCACCTCCAGTCTGCATTGCTGCTCTCAGGTTGGCAGCGATTTTCAGCTTGGTTTTGCGCTTCACATCAGTCCAGCACTTCTTGCAGTCGTCCACTTCCCTTCTCTTCACTCCGACTGCATTCACCTTGGCAAAGATGGACTGCCATATTGTATTTTTAGTTGCCAATGTCACAGTGGAGGTGATGTGCAGTTGGTGGTGGTGTTCTGTCACCTCTGTAATTGGGATCCTGTTTTCCTGCGGACTGAGACGCGGGTTCCTCCTCTTCTTCTCCTTGCCCTTCCCTGTCCCCGAGGTCCCAGGCTGGTCCTCCGTTTGGCTTGTGGGGTTCTGGTTATCCCCTGTACTTGCTCCGGCTCCCTCCATGGTGCTTCGCAGTTGTTTGTGTTTTGTAGGTGGGTTTTTTTGCCGCTTTTATAGTGATTGTTCCCGCCTTACTTGTGTGACTTGCGGGCCTGGCGCTGCTTTTCGCTGGATTTTTATCGCAGTTGGGCCCATCGCAACTTTTTTCACGTTCGGGTTTCCTTTTTTATCGCCGTCGCGGTAGTTGTATCGCGGACATTTGAGGCGTTCTCGGGAAACTATCGCATGTTACCGCCATGTTGGGAATACGACGTTGACACAGAGTTATTTTCCCGCGATAGACGGCGATATGGAAAATTGCGTTAGCCTATTTTGGCGATGTTTATTGCACGTTCTTGTGAATATCCCTCTATGAGTTCTAAGAGTCGCCCGAGGACCTTGAGGAGCAGATCAAGAAGACAGACATGGAAAGAGATGGAAACACACCAGTTTAACTTCAGCCCTCAAGCAAAAAATTAGAAAACGCAGTTGATCGGAGACGGCCATCGCGGTTACCACACTGACTGTTAGGAGCACACGATGAGCAACAGTGCGCGACCATCAGGCACAGAATGACTTCCTACTTTTACACGAGCTTCAGACTTTGTCTCCTGTTCTCCTTTCCAATCAATAAAGATTACATTACCTGTAAAAAAAATATATATATGCACATTGTCCACTTTATTCACGGACTGCGTGCACTGGACGGCCATTATTGTGCGTGCTGTGCAGTCTCACACCACGGTCTAGTACGCAGCAGCTTAACAGACATGCAGCAATTTCTGATATTTGTGTTTCCCTCGTATTCATTGCTTATTTTTACTCGCAAGAAAGTGTCACTCGTTATCGTTGAAATGTCACTCATAATTACATTGAAATTATGAAAATGTCACACATAGCAATCTGAAACCTTGGCAGTTATGCGCTAGCACCGGACGTCAGGCCCCCTTTAGACCTGCTTCGAAAATAAACTTCTTTAGGTATTTTTATATGCACTGCTTAGCGCTACAATTTTCAAAATGTTCCTGGTAGTAGAACTCACCAAAACACCTCGGCAAGATGTAGATGATACTACGTTTCCTGTTACCATCTTCATGTCTCAAAGTCTTCAGCCATCACTGACCGATATATGTCATCTGCTGAATTTGACCTTGAAAAGTGGGTTTACTTATTTCTCAGTGTAATGCCGGTTTCAAGTAGATAACATATTTGCGTTTTGTACAGAACAAATGACAGCTTAAAACTGTTCATAACCAAAGGTTATTCCTGGCGACTGTGAATAGGGCGATAAGAAAAATATACACAGATTTCCAGTGGCTTTTATAGACAATACTTTTAAACACCGCATAAAAATGTTGATAACAGCGTTTTGAATTAAACCTGTAAATCCTCCCATTTGAGAACTACAGCTCGACATACAGCTAATTATTTGGATGTATAATTTCATTGCTATTCTTCAGATGTAGATCAACACAAGTGTGATCAAAGAGTCATCTGACAAATTGCATTCTTTGAAAGCAATTTTTCATTTCGAATATGCATAATGAAAAGTAAAAAAATGTGTTCACAGAACAAAGGATATTATTCAGAGAAATGTGTGACATATGTGAGATATATTTCAGTAACCAGAATTGAGCATGACTGTTTTTTACAGCCTATGACAACACTTATGCCTTTTGGCCTACCTGTAAATTAGTTTGGGCCTGGAATAAAGGGCAAATGCGAGGGCAGGATATATTATTGCAGATGATAAACTGTGCAACTGATGGAGTGAATGGACAGAAAAGACGTATGAACAATGTGTCAGAATAGCTTGCAAATTGGTCTGCAATTTCAAACACTAAAAATGATGTATTAAATGCTGGCAAAGGAAATCTCTTACATATAGCAGAGCACAGCAAAATGTTTCAAATGCACAAATCGAGAGACACAATTGAAACTCTCAAATACTATACCTAGATTAAAGTTCAGAAAATGAATTTGAAAGTATTCATAAGTAGTGAGAAGTTGTAGAATTGATGAACTGTACTACCTTGAAATCATAGCAGGTGGCTAGCAGGCATAATGTATAAAAAGACTCCTAAAAATAAATAACTCCCAATGCAACAGCCCTCTATATCATGGTTAGACAGATGAGCATTTTGGAAGCCAGCAAAGGCAAAGACAGAAAGAGGGGCAATAGTTAGACAAAGAAGTATGGGGCATATTAGCAAGACCCACGTTAAAATTATCGCCGTTTTAGCGGCAGGAAACTGCCGCTAAAATGACGATAATGGGCTTGCTAATATGCGTTATGGAATACCAATAGAAGCCCAGGTTAGATGTGCAGGACATCTAACCTGGGCTTCTATTGGAATTCTATAACGCATATTAGCAAGCCCATTATCGCCGTTTTAGCAACAGTTTCCTGCCGCTAAAACGGCGATAATTTTAACGTGGGTCTTGCTAATATGCCCCTATGTTCACTTGCCCAATCTGAGGACGACGAATACGGGAGGTAGGAAAGTTATTCTTTCAGGGGGCTATGGCAGATCCCGCCTGCACGTAGCCCAGGTGATCATCGCCCCGCCCCGTACCTGGAAACACGAGAGAGTTGATGGCGGCGTGAGGCACGGCGTCTTGGTGGTATTCGCCCTTGATCCTTGCTGCTGATACATTGAATCCTTTGGAGTTTGGAGCTTCCGGGGCCGCTGGAGAGCCGGAGTCGCAGACGGCGCTGGAGCCGCTTTTTCTCGCCTTTGATCCTTGCTGCCAATACATTGTATCCTCTGGTGCTGGGAGCTTCCGAGGTCGCTGGAGAGCCGGAGCCGCAGACAGAGCTGGAGCCGCTCTGTTTTTTACCCTTGATCCTTGTCGCCGATACATTGTATCCTCTGGTGTTTGGAGCTTCCGGGGCAGCTGGAGAGCCAGAGCCGCAGACGAAGCTGGAGCCGCTCTGTTTTAAGCTCCCTTTGAGACCCGACTGCCTGCTTTATTTCTAAACTTTCCCGGGGATTACGCTGCTCGAGACGCCCTTGACCCTGTTCCTATTCCCCGCTCCTGCCGGCGGCTGGCTCCCGCGGTTTTATGAATCCCGCTGGCCGGTGATATATCGACGTGCTGAATCCTGAATGCGGAGGGAGCAAGGATATATTGTAACATTTTGGTAGGCTGACTACGAGGGCCAGAGGGGAAGACGTCGATCCCTACCAGGTTTTGCTTTTCCTATTCCAACCAGAACGTTAAAACCTGAGTGAGGAGAATGTGACGAAGAGAAAAGTAGAAAGGGGATTGAGGCTGGCTTGAGTGGATTGAGGCTGGTTATATCGGTAGTGCTGGGAGAGGAGGAGGAAAGGGGAAGCTGCATTGGGTGTGGTCTCCATCAGTTAAAGTACATATACTGTGATCAACTCCAAGTATAATGGGGAGACATACAAAAAACCCCACTACTCCTCCTCAGTCAGACTCTAATTTGCCCTTAAAATCGAAAACTCGCAATATACAAATGAAAACGATCCAGGGTACCTTAAAAGCTGAGTGGGAGCGAGTTCAGAAAAATCGTAGAGGGTCTACCCCCATAGCCCATTCAAGCTCAGAAGAGGAAATCCTAGATCAAGGCGGAGGTGGTCAAGAGGACCTCCAAGGAAAATCAGACAGTGCCTGCCAGGGACTGACGGATTCAACTACACTGGATATAGAATGCATCAGTACCGATACAGCCCTGGAGATAGAGAACCAGGATAAGAATCCTCCGATGGAAAATCAAGACGGTATGCGGATAAACTCCCTCAGCCTACTGGCAGGCAAGAATAAGGAGTACGGGATTTTCCAGAAAACCAAGTCTACTCAACCTTTAATTCAGCCTCTACATTTTCCCCGCAACAGGTTTCTAAGTTGGACATTTTAAGTGCGAGGGTTCCACAAATTGACCAACTCCAGCCTTTTTCCGAAATTCCTACCCACGCACCTCCTCTGCTCTTCCGTCCAATGGGGGACTCCTCTTCTTGTCTATTATCATCAGAGGTAATCGAAGATACCACGGAAGTAGCTTTGGAAATAGTAAAGGGATTTGCAACAGGATCTACATCAGGATCAGCAACAGGATCTGGGCCTACTTTTCAGTGCCATATCAAAACTATGCTCAACCTCATTCTTGAGGAGATTAGGAAATGAAGGCCACACAAGCAACTGAAATTGCGGCACTACATGCACGATTATCAAAGATCGAAGAGGTTGTGGGGGCTATGCCATCTCGTCTGCAAGAAGCAGAATCCAGAATCTCACAGCTAGAGGACCAGATGATCTCAATTCAGCAGCAAGCCTCAGTTGATAAAAAACAAAAGAATTTTCTGGAACTCAAGCTTGAAGAGTTGGAAAACCATTCTCGTCGGACCAATCTCCGCCTGGTTGGTGTTCCAGAGGGATGTGAAGGAACCCAGCCAGTACAATGGGTCGAATCCTTTATAAAGGAGTCTGTTCTCCCTGAATTTTCTGGGGACCTTACGATCACTCGTGCCCATAGAGTTCCAGCCCAGCCTTTCCCTAACTCTAAACTGCCCAGAACAATTTTAGTTAATTTTTCGGATTACCGTTTAAAAGAGCAAATTCTGACCAGGGCAATTCAGAAGAAGCAATTTTCATCACAAGAGGTCCCCCATTGTCGTATATTTTCAGACATGTGTGCTGCGGCAGCGCGCCGACGAAAGGAGTTTGTTAAACTACTTTTCCTATTTAAAGCACATGGGGCTCAGGTGGCCATTGCCCAACAGTCAAAACTTAGAGTTCTGGTTCACGGCAAGTTTCACATGTTTTCAAACTTAGAAGAAGCACAGGAGCTCTTAAAGCAAATTACGAAGGACAAGGACAAGTAAAACAGATACATTGCTTCTCTGAATGTTATAGTTGTCTATTTTTTTGCTTCTTTTTTCCTTTTTTTTTCTCTCTTCTTTTTCCCTTTTTTCCCTTTTTTTTTTCCTGGGCACGGGGGGCGGTATCACATCGGGGTGCAACACCATGGCACCCGTTATGAGGGGCCCCAAGGGTGGGCCGGTAGGGGGTAAGGCGGGCAATTCCCCTTCTGCCAGCAAGGGTCAGGGTCACGGGATTTTAGGGGGGGTTTGGGTTTGGGTTAGGGCACAGAGGAAGGGTGGTGGGAGGGAAAAAGCAAATGAGCAGAATTGTTTACAATTTTCTATAGAAAGTGCAGAAAAAGGAAATAAGCAGAATTATTTTAAATATTATATTAGAAAGAGTGGTATGTTTACTGATGTCTTTGATCTAAATAGTAGTGTTAATGGTTAATAAGGTTCGCATTATATCGATCAATGTCAATGGTATTTCTAACAAACGAAAGTATGGAAGTTTGATAAGATGGTTGGCAGCTTTTTCTCCCCAAATTCTGTTTTTACAGGAAACGTATCTTAAAACTAATCAACCTAATCTGTTTATTCCAAAGAACTTTACTAAGGCCTACTTTGCTTCTGCCCAGGCAGCAATAAGGGGGGTTGCTATTTATTTTGGACGAGGGCTAAATTGGGATATTACTCAAATTTATAGAGATCCATATGGTAGATGGATTTGGATTGTGGTAAGAATTGATGGTAACTTGCTGAATTTGGTGAATTACTATGCACCAGTTGTAGATGATTTTACGGCGCTCAAAAATATTAATGATAAAGCCAGAGCAGCGCTCGGTCCAATTATCTTAGGGGGATTTTAATTTTGTACAGGATTTGCAATTAGATACATCGAATAAAGCAAAAAGACAGATGAAACCTAGGACTAAAAAGCTGATTGATGTTATGAAACAGGATTATCAGTTGCTGGATCCTTGGCGAAGGGCTCATGGTGCAACTAAACAGTTTACTTATTATTCTAGTCAATTCAGGTCAGCTTCTCGTATTGATTTCTTTTTAGTATCACGCTCTTTGAGCTGCTCGAATACTGAGATTATGGCCAACTCCTTTTCAGACCATTCTTTAGTAAAATTCGAGGTTGATCTAGCAGTGGGGGTAAGAAATAAATCCAGGTGGCAGATGGATAGACTTCTTTTAACCAACCAACAGTGGATAATTAACACGCAAGAATGGATCAAGGAATTTTTAGAATCAATAGGGGCACTGCAGGGCTTTTCTCAGTTTGGGGGCTTTTAAAGCCTCAGTACGAGGACAAATGATTGCTTTTATGGTAGAACAATCTAGAGAACGAAAAGCTCGAATTGGAGAACTCCAGAAAGCCGTTGAAGTGGCTTTGGCAAAAAGAAGAGGGGTCAGGGTGCAGGGCAGGAACTAACTAAGGCTAAACAGGAACTGAGGGAGTTCTTTGTTATGGAAGAGATAAGTAGTTCAAAAGCATACCTGCAGAAAATCTATGAAGAGAGCCAGATGGTAGGGAAATTATTGGCATGGTCAACTAGAGTTAAACAAGAAGCAGCAGTTATTGACGAAGTGGTGAATCCTGGGACCCAGAACATTGTTTCTGGACAAGATAATATCTCTAAAATCTTTATGGATCATTATAAAAATCTTTATTCAACTGAATACAAGGTATCTAAACAAGCAATTCAGACTTACTTTGATGACTTGGTTCTCCCACAGATCACTACAGGGCAGAGAGAGGCTTTAATGGCCGATATCTCGACGGAAGAAATTTCCAGAGCTCTGGCCTCAATGCCGGGAGGTAAAGCCTGCGGGAATGACGGCCTTCCGACCGAATTTTATAAAGCTTTCCCGGCTGAGATAGTTCCATTTCTGCTCGAGCTTTTCAATCAAATTAAAGTGGGAGGGGACATTCCGGCGGTTTTTAAAGAATCATCGATAGTCAGTTTTGTAAAAGGGAAAAAATCCTAGGGAGGTTGGCTCCTATAGGCCAATTAGTCTTCTAAATGTCGATTACAAATTATTGATGAAAATTTGGGCCAATCGATTTTCATCTGTGGCCCAACATGTAATACATTTAGATCAATCGGGTTTTATAGCAGGCCGTTCAATGACATTAAATACCGGTTTGTTAGTTCAAGCAATTGATTATTTTAATAATTTAATATACACCAAACCCCCGCAATTATAATGATGGTCGATGCCGAGAAGGCATTTGACCTCGTGAACTGGGATGCACTTTTCTATGGGCTTGAAAGGTTTGGATTTCCAGGGCAAATTATTACTATGCTTCAGAATGTATATCTAGGAGCCCAGGCTCAGATTAGGATAAACTCAGAATCATCTGGCATAATTGATATTAAACGAGGGACTCGGCAGGGGTGCCCCCTGTCGCCAGTTTTATTTACCTTTTTTATAGAGCCTTTAGCGGCGAGGATTAGGGATAATACAGGTATAGAGAGTCCAATACAGGGTATGTCGAAAATTAAACTATTTGCCGACGACATCATTCTCTACCTCAAACCAGAGAAACAAAATATCGATCAGATGTTAAGGGAGTTTGTTCAGTTTGAGGCAATTGGAGAGATACAAAATTAATCCAAAAAAACTGAGGTCCTGGCACTGAATGTCTGCTGCAATTTTCTTCCAGATATATTGAAACAACAAGCATATTCCTCTGAGCCGATCCGTTATTTGGGAATTTATGTTTCAGATCAATACGCAGATCTATTTAGGTTAAATTATGGAGTAACGCTTAGTAAAATTAAAGACCTACTGGCAAAGTGGGCATTTCTTCTCCTCTCGGTGATAGGGCGGGTTGCCCTAATTAAGATGTCAGTGTTACCTTTATTAATTTTTCTTTTTTCCAATGTTCCAATAAAAGTTAATGCAGTGTATTTTAAAGAATTGGAAACATTATTTCGCCAGTTTATTTGGAATAAAAAAGCATCTAGGCTAAAACTATCAATTGTTCAATTGGATAAAAGCTGGGGTGGGCTGGCACTCCCCCATATTCGTACTTATTATGAAGCCGCACTTATGGACATTTTAGTTCGGTTGCTTGATAATAGGGGGTCTTTGGATGGCTTTTTTATTAGAAAAATGGCTGAAGAAGCCGGAACTCAGCTTCCGGTTTTCTTAAAAACAGCAAAGCTGCCTAAAAAAGTTAGATACAAGACACTACAAGAATTTTCTAATAGACTTCAAAAAATTTCTCTCAAAAAGTTAAGTCTTCGGGATTTGAATACTTGGATTTAATAGAGGCTAGAAGTTTGGGCCTTTTCATTCGTAACAGCCTTGTTAAACTTTGGGAATTAAAAGGTTTTAGAGAATTAGGTCATTTCATAATAGGAGGTAGATGTGCTACCTGGGAGGAGGTTCAGGCTAAATGCGGCATTCAGAGTAGGTTACTCTTTTTAGTTTTCTTCAGGTCAGATCCTTGATAAACAAATATATATCTCTAGGTAATATAGGTACCTCATCGGTTCTTGCTACCGTGTTCAGAACTAAATTGCGAGGTATAGGAAACTGGTATAGAGTTTTTCAAAACCAAGGGGATCCCCCTGTTGTTACTAATTTTCTTGAAAAAAAAAAAATGAAGTGTCCTGTGATTTCTCAATCAGAGAATGGCAAGTCATCTCTCAGTACGGCAATAAGCTACTCAGGGCTGCAAATTTTAAAAGGATGGCATTCTTGTCTCAATGGATGGCCTACTATACCCCATATGCTTTGCACAAAATATATCCTGAAGTTGAAAATAAGTGTTTTCGTTGCCACCAGGTTGGTGAGGGCAGCTGGCTACATATTGCCTGCACTTGTCCAAGGCTGAGTCAGTTCTGGATGGAACTGTGTTCTGAGCTTAGCCGCACCCTTGGAAGCAATATACAACCGGAGCCGGAGGTAGCATTGTTTGGTCTATTAAAACGAAGCCCAAATCAGGTTTCTGCAAGAGGGGGAAGGTTTTTATCAATCTCCTTCCTGGTGGAACGTTCACTGATTTTACAGAATTGGAAGAGTACAAAAATTCCGACCTTTATAGAGTGGTACAATAAAATGAAACGTGTAAGAGGATATGAAGAGGTATATGCGAAAAGAGTAGGAGCTGTTAGGAAATTTGTTTTCGTTTGGGAATTTTTTGATCAAATGGAGAGGGCTCTTCAGGGATAGCTATTTTGGTACTTGCATCTGTATTTTATTTTCTAATGTGCTTGTCTTTTGGTAAGATTTGCTTAGCATAGCTGCTTTATATGCATCGAATTCCGCTTAATGGGGAAGGAGGTTTAGTCGTAATTTATCTTTCATTTACATCTTATCACACTAACAGTATTTGTACTTCTAGTTTATAAGCAATGTTTTCTTAAATGAGAAAGAAGGTTTAGGGGTTATTTACCCTCTATTATATTTTTTTTTTAGTATGTCTTGTATTTTTTCTAATGCTAAAATGACCTTGAGATATTATATCTGATAGATTAATAAGCACTTTAGTAGGTGCATTTTAGTTTATATGATTTTCCCCTTGAAATATATGAACTGGTAATGTCTGTATTGCACCACATTAACTGCATTAACTGTATTAGTATATATATTTATACTTTTGATTGACTGCTTTTTTCTATATTTTCATATTCTGCTCAATAAAAAGAAATTAAAAAAAAAAAAAAAGAATACGGGAGGTAAAGACTCAGCTGGAAAGTCATTGATCATCTACAACTAATGCTAACCAGTCAAAGACCACACAGTCATGCAATCCCACCAACATGAGTTGTTTTTAATGTTCAATACACCTGCTACCTTCTGGTTGCTCCCAATCTTGTATAGTTGTGGCTGGTGGCACATCCTGAATGCTTTATCAAAAGCAATTAGACAACTATTATATGCAATGTTGCCCTGAAAACGCACACACATTGCCTTCCCAGGGCCTTATTTACAACAAAGTAACCCAGCGCAGTGCCGCACTGCGTTACTTTGGAAGCAAAGGGATGCATCATATCTACATTAATATGACGGATCCCTTTGCTCTCCACAAAGGCGCACAATTGGCTGCCATGCGCTGATGCAGGTACTCTTGCACCATGGGGCAAGGGGGTCTGTGTTTTAGGAGAGATTGTTTTTGTGCAGGAAGGGACAGCGAGCAAGGGACCCACGTCTGGGCATACCCTTGGCCACTTAGGGCAAACATAGCAAACACACCAAGATGATGGACGGAGTGCTGAAACTTTTCAACCACTCACTCCGAATCAGAGATCTAGGATTAATCCATCGTGCTCATCATAGCCAACAATTTCATATTTTAATTGCAGAGTAACCACATCCTTTGCTTAGATGAGATACTGTTAATCATTTTTGGTGATTTTATTCAAACCTGTGTACTAATTGTATTAGTGGAAAAATCACTGGCAATTGTTTTTAAAATGTGAGGAAGACCCCTAACACGGCCGTTTAGATCAAAAAGTAAAGAACAGCTACTAACTTCCAAACGCCAATAAACCAGTGAACAAATCTTTAAACTACACACACAATTGTTTATTCCCCTTTTTCCCTTCATAAGTCCTGAAGCTGTTGAACCCCCTTTGGCAGTAGATACTACGTGCATAGACTATTTCACCTGTAAATATTTTGATATTAATAAGTGCAATGCCCACCTCCACCTCAGATCCTTTTAGAACTGCTCAAAACCAAACAGTCTAACCAAGCAGCACCTTCAACCTCAAATACATCGACATCACAGAATCTATTTATTTGTGTTGCACTGTGTGCTACTAGCATAAGGTAATTACATAAAATGACAGTAAAATAGCTGACATGTAGAAACGAACAGGAAATCGAAAAGGCTTTTTCCAAGTCCGCCTGGAAACATTCTTAACGTGATCGTAGCATCTTTGATAAATAATGCACAAAGAAAAAATCTATCACAATGGTACACAGTCTATGTTGACAGACATGGCAGCACCCGCTGTCGAATGCTGATCTCAAATGCAGAAGCCACACACTGGGTCCTAGCAAACAATTTTCTGGGGGGAGTAATTATCATACGGAGGAGAAGTCAGGAAAGCAGGAATAATATGTAGGTGCATGCAATAATAATTGCGTATTTGCATACTTGACTGCAGACACTATTAAGCAATACGACAAGTACCAAAATGATTTACATAATGGATGTAAAAGAAACAATATGCAACAAAAATGATGGGGAACATTAATATACGTCTGCACAGTGTGTGTTCTTCATGCAAGACGTGTGCATGCATTAGTTACAAAGCTCACAATATTACACTGTTTGGTCCTCGGGGAACATTCTGCCAGTTTTGTAGCTGATCATTAATTTTGAAGGTCTGTGGTGTTTATGCTCAGAGAGAACTTAACAGAAGGTCACAGCCAGCAAGGTTTCCTTCCCAAATTATTTCCTGTAGAGCTCTGAGTGGTTTGCTTTTATGGTTTGTTGTACTTCATTCCACTAAATGTTCCATTGAGATTTAGAACAGGATCCAGGTTTTAAGAGTTTGTGATTGCTCTGTTCTCTCCTTTAGCTTTTTCTGTCTCGTTGTAATTTAAAATCCTATACTTTTTCACAACACAAGCTCAATTTAGACACTGCATGTAGAGAACAATGTACACTGCGATCTAGTCAAACATACACAGATGTTTATTTATTTCTGTATTTATTTATTAACTAGTTAATTTATTAGTTTGTCAAGATTTTATGAGTGCGGGTCCATCTGATCTGGGTGGCATATGAAAGACGGTAATTCAAGACTATGGGGGATATTCACAAGAAGGTGCGATAAACATCGCCAAAATAGGTTAATGCAACATTACATATCGCCGCCTATCGCGGGAAAATAACTCTGTGTTAACGTGGCATTCTCAACACGGCGGTAACATGCGATAGTTCCCCGACAACGCGGCAAATGTCCGCGATAACATTACCGGGACGGCGAGAAAAATCCAAACCTGAACGTGAAAAAAGTTGCGATGGGCCCAACCGCGATAAGACAAGCAGCGAAAATCAGCACCAGGCCTGCAATTCACACACGTCAGGAGGGAAAAATCACCATAAAAGCTGCCCAACAAAAAACCACAATACAAATAAACCCCCAAACCACTGAAAACCACAATGGAGGTAGCTGGAGCAACCACAGAGGCCAACCAGAACCCCACAAGCCCACCGGAGGACCAGCCAGGGACCCCGGGGACGGCGACGGCCAAGGAGAAGAAGAAGAGGAACCCGAGATTCAGTCCGCAGGAACACAAGCTCCTGATTGCGGAGGCGAGAGAACACCGCCAACAACTGTACATCACCTCCTCTGTGTCATTGGCAACCATAACAGCAATATGGCAGGCCATCTTGGTCAAGGTGAATGCAGTCGGAGTGAAGAGGAGGGAAGTGGGCGACTGCAAAAAGCGATGGAATGATTGAAAGCGCAAAACCAAGCAGAAACTGGCGAACAACCTGAAAGCAGCAATGCAGACTGGAGGTGGGAGTCCAGCGCCACAGCAGGAGCTGGATGAGATGGAAGAAATGGTGACGACAGTCATCGGTGGGGAGACGGTGGCTGCATTTGTGGGGCATGACCTCACCCAACAGCAACAGGGCGAGTAACGACCAGGGACTGGGAGACGGGGGGAGATGGCCCCAATGGCACACATGCACAAGTAAGTAGAGCACAGTGCACACCCACAATGACACTTGATCGTGTCCCGGATCCCCTTGGCATACTGCAGCACACACATTGAAACACCATGTAGGCCCTTGTCGAAGATGTGCCCCGAGGGGGCCATCCCCACACATCACAAATCACACAACAAATCCATGCACATGTGCAGAACCCAGCAAAGCAGTGGGTCCGTGAGCCCCACTCACAATGCAAGAGACACTGCATGACGATTAGCATGGCAGCAGGCCAATTACCATGACATGGTGCATGCCACCACACTGAGGTGGCTGAGTGTGGGACACATCTGTATAGGAGCAGGCCACACTCTGACACATACACATACTTCACCTTCGATGTATTTTTCCCTCCCGAAAGGACCCGGGCTGGCCCTCCACGGGGCAACACCGTAAAGTGGGGTTTGCATTGCCCTGCACTGCTCCAGCTTCAACACTCCACTGAATGTGAATGAAACATTCAAATTCACACAGATGAGTCATGTCTATGATCAAGCAAGCATGAAAGTACGGATGAATGTGAGGGCAGTGATTCCAAACAACGGTGCTCCCTGGGAACTGATTACAATGCGCATGTCTGTACGTGACCCAGATAGGCAGTGAGATGACTGGGAATGTGTGAACTAGCTGTGGCCTCATTGCTCCTAAACAACAATCGCGCAATTTGCCAACTCAGCCCCACGTTGATGTAGGGAATAGGGCTGTGTGCAACAAAGGCAAAGTCGAAGTTACGTGGAAGGCACAGCTCGGAGCAATGATTGATTTGAGCGTGGAAAGCTTTGCCTCCTGGGATGGTCGGGACGTAAGTGTGAAGGTCATACCATGCAAGTGAACTACGACCAAGGACTCCTGTGTGGGGGGTGTGTATACGTCGGTCTCTGGTTGGCGCTGTGCGTAGTGTGGTAACCGTCAGCAGCTGCTATGGTATCGCTCAGGGGGTGCCGGGCGCATGCATTCCCAAGGTCGGAGGTGCAGATGTGCTACCGCCTTCTAGTTCAGACAGTGTGGCAGTCATCTACAATGTTAGTTTGTCATCTGCTAGCATACTGGAAATGTGATGTGAATTGGGGTGGTGGGTGATGTCACTGCTTCGCCGTCCGGCATGGTTGAACCCTTACCAGTCATGTATTTGCCCACACGGACAACATTGCATGCTCTGATGTTGCAGTGGTGTGTTGCTGCAGTCTGACAGTGATGGGTGCAGGTAGCTGTGAGGAGCCGGTTGACCACTCACCTTGCACCTATTTGCTGGCACTGATCGCTACTCTTGATGGATAACGTCCGTGTACACATGTGACCTGTACATGGCACGTTTGACCAGGGGACACCTTGGTGTGTACCACGCAAGGTGGGCCTGCTGGCTACTAGGCTGGTGTGCATCTCCCAATGTTGCTGAGGTGTCCACTGTGCCCACATCCCCCTTACGTCCATGTTTCCCATGTTGTGGGACTTGAGACACCGGGTGTACATCTGCATCAGGCAGGTACATAACTGAGCCCAAATTGCACCCTGTTGTGTTTTCCCGACCACCAATGACGGCCTTCATGTCATGTATATGTACACGTGGGACGCTGATGAGTGGCATGACGAACTACATGCGACCCCCTGATGTGGCATATCGAATACGTGACACCCTAAACAGCCTCTCGGTACTGAGGTGACATACACACCATCTCTTCTTGCAACATATGTGATTGTTAGCACTCAATGTTGCACTTACACTCGTCAGAGTAATGTGCTAATGCAGAGGACTGACATGCACACAGGGAATGTGTGTTGCTAAGATTTTATTTGCACATGCTGGTCATGTGGTCATCTTGTACTGTGCCATTATTGCTGTGGACAGTCACAATGTGACGTGCTCATGCGAAGAAATTGTTGATTATTGTGTCCCTTCGGGCTATTCCTGCTGCAGCTGCAGTGGGCTGTGGTCCACCTGCATCATCTTCCTCATCATCGTCCGGTGCCTCTGGGACTTGGATCCATAGGGCATTGGTGGGTACACATATGTTGTGCAATACACAACATGCAGTGATCATCTTGCACACTATTACCGGGCTGTACAGGAGTCTCCCACCAGTGATGTCCAGGCACCTGAAACGTGATTTCAACATGCCAAATGAGCGCTCCACAATGCCCCTGGTGCGTATGCGGGCTGCATTGTACTGCCTCTGGGCCGGGGTGTTCAGGGCTCGGAGGGGTGTCATCATCCACGGGCAGAGTGCATATCCTTGATCACATGTGAGAGGGAAGTGAGATCAGTGTTAACTGGTGGTTCAGCATGTTGTGTTGGCTGACATACATGTTTCGTGGTGTGTAATTCATGCGAGCTTGGGAGTCATGTACGCCATGGATTGCTGCTGGCAAATGTGGTACGACAATGTGCATCACGTAGCCTCACAGCAGCTCATACCTCCCCCTGAGCCTATTTACGTGTGTGCGCTGCGCCATTGCATCACTTGCACTCCTCAGGCACACCATTGTCATACCTGTCTGCGCATGTCCGCAGGACTGACCACAAGACTGTACTGTAGGCCGTTGAAGGTGGGCGGCCACGTGTGTGTAAGCCTTGAGTAAGGATATGGCGGACACAGATGTGGAGCTCTGGCCTGGCTGAACTCGCGCAGATCTTGAGACTAGACCTTCAGTGTAGGCTGCAGCAGTTTAGACACACACACACACCAGTTTGCATTCATGAGCCAAGACCCCGAGTGGTCTCGCGCTCCTTTATTGATCCATTTGGGCGCGCCCGCCCTCCTGGTGCATGCCACATTGCAACATTGTCGATTGCAGGCTGGGTGGCACAGATACCACTACGGAGACACACGCCATAGTCACTTTCGTGGCCTGTCCGGAAATGGACCACGGCCAGAGCACCGAACTGAACCACACCCAGGGCCCCAGGCCATTTTGTAGCACTCCTCACACGCGTGCGCCGACCCAGCTGCACTGGGATGGCGATGCGCTGCGGAGTACGTCTCAAGACGATCTACCCAGGCTCACATGCAGCCCGCCTGGGGCGGGGGTGGCCCCGTGACTGTGAAGGGCTCCAGTGGCGTTGCCGAGGACATGCTGTTGGCTGCTGGAGGCAGACTTGTGGGGTAGCCCCTCGGGACGCTGACTTGCTGTGCACTGGGGTAGGCCCACCGGAGGAGCTGAGCGGGTGTGCAGCCTGCGATGATGCAGCAGGCCTGGTGGCTGGACGATGACTTGTGGTGCATGGAGTTAGTGGCACCTGAGGCCCTGCGTCTGGCATGGGCCAACCGCCACGTGGCAGTGACTTGCTGTGCACTGAGGCAGGCCCACCGGAAGAGCTGAGCGTGTGTGTCTCATGCTATAATGCTGGAGGCTGGACGGTGACTTGCGGTGCACTGAGTGCAGCCCACCCGAAGGGCAGAGTGGGTGTGCATCATGCTATAATGCTGGAGGCTGGACGGTGACTTGTGGTGCACTGACCTAGGCCCACCGGAAGGGCAGAGTGGGTGTGCATCATGCTATAATGCTGGAGGCTGGACGGTGAATTGTGGTGCACTGAGCTAGGCCCACCGGAAGTGCTGAGCGGGTGTGCAGCCTGCGATGATGCTGGAGGCCTGGAGGGGCCGACTGTAAAGGATGTGTCTGTTACTTGCTGGACCGCGGTGTGGTCAGAAGGCAGCAGTGGCCGACTCGCAACTCCGCGGTGCGGTTCCGCTGGGTGCGCTGGGGGCCTGTTGCGCAGAATCCAGCAATCGGCTGAGGAGGCTGCCAAGCTCGTGGACACCGGCCTTGGAGATTGCACCGGCACGTGGTGGGCCCTCTTGGCGACACGCTGGTGGCGGCAGGTGAGCAGTGAGGCTTGGGTGCGCAGGGGCAGGCATTCACCGCTGGGCGTAGGTCGGGTCTGGGGTACAGCGGGCTGGGGTGCAGCAGGCGCTCAGGATCGCTCAGGCAGCACCGGTCACGACGGCGGCCTCATGGCAGGGTGAGGGATGCCGCCCTGGCAGACACGCCCCTGCAGGCGATGACGAGATGTTTGCCGGATGGTGTGTGACGTAGACACCTTGTCGCCGGTGTGACTTTGCCCGTTGTAGGTGGTCGGACACATGGGTGAAGGCCTCTGGTCAGGATCTTGTGGACACAGAGCCACATGCAGTAGTTGCTTCGGTGGCCAGCCCGGAAGTGAACCACGCCCTGAACCCTGGGCCATTTATTTGCTCCCCCTACACTGGTCTGGCGTAAGCCGGCCCAGCCCACTACGCTTACGCTTATGGGGGGGCTACATGGCTACTTGTCCAAGGTCTTCCCCACTGCCTGTGGTAACATGGTTGCATCCACTGTCCACAACACTGCAGACACCAGCTGTATATGTCCACATGGACATGTCTGTGCTCTGCATACTCAAGCACGTCCAGCACATCACCACCACACTTGGCATTGTGTACATTGTTATACATGGGTCACTTTCCTCCTTCGCACATTCCTGGTTCCCACCACTCCACACATACTGCAACTGTGTGGCAGTGGGGCCATGCCTTGGTGTATGGTTTGTCCACATTTCTGGCCCCTCTTACCACGATTGCTTGTGTTGTCATGTCTGGCAGGTGTGCATGTTGGTTGGCATGTTGTATGTGATTTTGTTACGTGTGCATTCCCACAGTTGTGCGTTGTGTGATTGTGGGGTTGAGGTGTGTGGTATGTTCCGTTGGTACTTACCGACGAGCAGTGCATTTCCATAGGTGCCATCCTGGAAGCGCTGGTTGATGATGGACTGCCAGACGATGAATGAATCATGCACACTGCCTGGGTAGTTGGCGACGACATTGGTGAACATTCCCCTGTGGTCCACTATTGCCTGCACATTGATAGAATGCGTGTGCTTTCTGCTGCGGTAATTGTGTGCAGTGTCGGCAGGGGGCACGAGTAGGACATGTGTGCAGTCGATTGCCCCCAACACGTGCGGGAAGCCTGCTATGGCATAGAAGCCTTGCTTGGTCTCCAGCTGTTCCTGCGCAGTGTGGGGAAGTGAAGGTGCTGGGGTATGAAGCTGATGATGGCATCCAGGTCAGGTGTGATGAACTTTGATAGGGCTGGCTGTGAGACTTCTCCGACTCTGGCAGTTGTTGGTTGGAAGGTACCAGAGGCCAACAAGTGCAGCACAGCCAGCAGCTTTGACTGCGGAGGGATGTTGGTTGTCCGCTGTGTTGGTACCGTCAGCCTGTGGGCAATGTGGGTCAGGATGCGGAGGATGGTTGTCCTTTTGAGCCTGTAGTGGGCAATGACATCCTCTGGCGTTAAGTCTGTGAGGCTGGTACGTTTTCGGAAGGTCCGCTGTCTTGTTCTGCGCTGCCTCGGTGGTGGTCCGGGGGGGTGGTCCTGGGGGTGGGGGTGGTCCTGGGGGTGGTGGCGGTGGGTGTTGTGGCCCTCTTGGGTCTCCAAGCTGCATGATTAGTAGCTCCATGGCATCTGTTGGTCTTCAGGTGTGGGGCTGGGCTGGGCTGCCTTTGTACTGCAGGTTTTCGTCCTACTTAAGACCAGAAAAAAGCAGGTGTTACGTCCCTGCTGCTAACGCACTTTATCGCATGTTTTTGTCCGCCATCGCGGTTCTGACTGGTTGTTGAGAATCTCGCGAAGTGGTTTTATCATGTGTTTTTTCACGGGAACGCCTACTCTGCATATCATTAGCGTTAGTTGTCGCACTCATCCATGGGGATGTGTTTTGCGGTATCTATCGCAGAGAAACTGGCGATGTCGGCAGTTTGTACCAGCTTGTGAATGGGGCGATAATTCTTTCGCCACCAATGAAGTAATCAATGAATATTGATATGCATGAATCAATCAAAGAAAGAAGAAAATACTAATAATGGAATCAGATCAAAGAGACATCTGCTGAAGGATTCAAAACAGCTCTTTTGTCACAGGGGTAAAGATGGTTGATATCAGCCTCGTCTAGGTTGAAGAGTAAAGGTGGGACAATATATTGATAAAAAACACACAGACTTGCGCAGGATGCAACTGCAAATACATAATGATAGTGATGTACATGGGGCAACATCAGTAGAGGAAAGAGTCCAAGATTTAAAGTGCTATCTGGGCAATATTGGTTTCCTCTTGGGTGCCTGAGGCGGGAGAGCTGGGAGAGTTCTCATTGGGTTGATCACCTCAATCGAGGTCATCACAGACACTGTCTCCAGTCCTGAACTTCTCACCTACAAATTATTGATGTCATGTCTGTTAGTCTAATTAGTTAAATGGTGGCAAAAACAAGACTATTATACCCAAAAGGCATGCATCTTGTGTATTTATTTTTTAAGTATGTGCTCGATTGAGACTGAATACAAAACATCGCTAAAGGTTGTCAATGCCACCACAGCAATGATATATTTAATCAGACCCACATTTTCTTTTTTGTGTCATATTTCTTTATTAAGGTTTTTTAAGGGAAAACATACATATAAGTGATGCACATCATAATGGACTCACAGGAGGCTATTGATAATACAAATATTAATATGCTAATAAGGAGAAAAAACTACATAGAGTAGAGGGAAGGAAGGAAAGAGAAAATATCAGATATAAGACAAGGAGAAACATGGTAGGAGAAAGAAATAGTGTATATAGTATATAGATAGTGATCCAAAGCCTTCATTACTCATAGACAAAGAATAAATTGAATGGGGTAAATCATAGGAGTAAGGAGGATATGTGGAACTACAAAGTATTGGATATATAAGAAAAGGTGGTCACTGAGGGTGATGGATAATCATGAATGAGAAAAATTGTCGTCTCCTTAACCAGAGGAAGAAAGGACAAAAAGAAGAGGGGATGAATAGGAGAGAGGTAGAGAGATAGATAAAAGAAAAGAAACAGGGGGGAGAGGGAAAGGAGAAGGAGGGAGGACAAAATTAAGGGAAGAAAGATACAAGCAAAAGAAGAAGACATTCAGGAGTCACGAAGAAAAGAAGCCCATAGTTGTTGGAACATCTCCTCTTGATCTTGTAGTCGATATATTACACGTTCATGGGATGCTGTCTGGATCATTGCTATCATTCAATCTTCCTGTGAGGGGGGATAGGGTGATTGCTACCATCTTAGGATACAAATTTTGGCTGTAGAGAGTGCAGTATGCAAAAGACAACATTGTGGGCGCGTAATGCCAGGTAAACTCCCAATAGCATGCAGGAGAATGATGGGAGGAGTGAGAGGAAGTCGGAGGGTATTGTTTCATTAAGGGTATTTCCTACATAAGACCAGAAAAACTGTATAGAAGGGCATACAAATATTATATGAGGAAGGTCACAGTTAGTTCCTGTGCATCTCCAGCACTTGGAGTGTGACGATAGTCCTGCATGTCGCAATTTCAAAGGTGACCAATACCAAATCTCGCAAAGTTTTGAAAAGACAGAATTTCAAACGTGCTTCCATAGCGCCCTTGTCTAGGGCTTCTAACATGTCCGGCCAGATATCTTCTTCAATTACAATATGGAGGCGTTCTTGCCATTTCTCACGGAGGGCATTAAGGAGTGGCTGTGAGTATAAATGATTAGTTAACACACCATACAATCCCGACATCACTCCCTTGTGACCTCCCATTATGAGTTGATAGTCCAATATCGGTGAAGGTTTTAACGTCCATGGTTAGGGACCAAGGCATCGTCTCAAGCAATACTGTAATTGCGAGTGACAAAGAGACTCGTGTAATGGGAGATCAAATTCTTCACATAGCATATCAGAAGATTTCAATTCTCCATTTAATATTACTTGGTCTAGGGTCTGAAATCCTCTTGATCGCCAACTGTTCCAATAAAGTGCACAACTATTTATCCTTATACTCTCATTATTCTAAAGTGGAGCTTTAGGATGTAAGCGATAAGCAACCCCAAGCAGACGGTGTGCTCGTTGCCATGTTTGATATGTTGCTTGCATTACTGGGTGTGGAGCAGACATTTGTGGGAAACGGATTCCGTATAGAAATTCAAGGCCATCATCATGATTAATTAGTGAGCGTTCTGTTGTGACCCATTGTGGGGGGTCAGTCGTGCCTGGGAGTAAATAAGCTAATTGTGAGAGGTGAAGGGCTAAAGAATAATGTTCCAAAGATGGTAAACCTAAACCTCAATGGGGGCGACAGGCTATTAGTTTGGCCGCAGCTAAACGAGGACGCATAGATCCCCAAACAAAAGCTCATATCCGGACATCTACTCGGCGCAGTGTAGACTGAGGTATTATTATTGGAAGCATTCCAAGAACTTAGGTAAAGCGAGGTAAAGTGACCATCCTTATGGCTTGCACACTTCCCCACATGGAAAGGCCCAGACGAGACCATTTGGCAAAATCAGTTCCCATTTGTAGCATGAGGGGTGAGAGATTATCTAAAATCATTCCTGCTAAGCCTCGATTAATCAAAATTCCCAGGTATTTTAATTGTGACAATTTCCAACAGAAGGGACATCCATCATGATGCCTTTGTGGTGCCTGAAGAGAGTGGGAGAGCCTCACTTTTATCCCAGTTTACTTTATAACCGGAAAAGGCTGCAAATCTATTGGTAATCTCAAGTAAGGTAGGTAAAGAATGAGGGAGATCTTTTACAGTAAGGAGGATGTCATCTGCATATAGGTATATTTTGGATATACCTCCTGATATAGGAATACCCTGGATCTGTGTTGAATGACGGATGAGGAAATCAAGGTGTTCCACCGCTAGTAAAAATAGAAGGGGAGAGGGGGCAGCCCCGCCGGGTACCTCTTTGGATTGGGAAAGGGTATAAAATAAATCTTCCACAATTGACCTGGGCTACAGGATTGTCATATAGAAGGCGGAATTTGGAAATAAACTGATCACCTAGGCCGAAGCTCTTCATGGTGGCAAAAAGGTAGCCCCAGTCAATGCGGTCAAAAGCCTTTTCCGCGTCTAGGGAGAGAGCCACTGTATCTTCCGTCAAATGTTTCACAGTCCATAAAGTATGGGCTAGTGGTCAAAGGTGATTTCTGGAAGAACGTCCTGGAACAAAACCAACTTGAGTGTGATGTATAAGGGATGGAATGACTTTGCGAAGTTGTGCTGCAAGAATACTCGCAAAATATTTTACAACTCCATTTATAAGGGAGATAGGACGATAACTGCCACAAACAAGCGGATCTCTGCCCGGTTTGGGGATGACCGCAATCAATGCTCTGTTGAAAATGGGGCCTAATGAGGCTGTCTGAACAGCTTAATTAAAAGCAGAGTGTAGAGTGTCAATTGATTCCTCCCCAGACCATTTATAATATTCTGCAGGAAATCCATCCTCTCCCGGAGATTTGTGTTAAGGCAATATAGCAATGGCAGTACCAATTTCTTCTTTGCTGATGTCACCATTAAGTAAATTTCTACCTTCGTCTGTAAGGTTAGGAAGGTCAATATCCACAAGATATGCTGATAATTGATCTTCAGTAGCAGAAGTCTCATGGGTATAAAGTCTCTTATAAAATGATGCAAAAGTATTAGCTATATCTTGTGGTTTAGTAAGTATCACTCCTGTGTCCGTCCGTATGGCAGGGATAGCCTTAGCTGCCTCACGTTGTTTCAGCTGTGCTGCAAGTAATCAACCTCCTTTCTCCCCTTGTTCGTAATGTCTGCCTTTTCGACGCTGAAGGGCATATTCAGCTTTTGAAGTATACAAATTATTGAGCTCCATTCTGGCTAGTTCTAGGCGACAGCGGTTGGGCACTGTAGGGTGAGAGGTATAAAGTTGTGTAAGGGAAACAATTTGATTCTCAAGTTCAATACGACAAAGGGATGCTTTCTTATTGGCTTCAGATAAATCTCTCATCAGTTGACCTGGATAGTAGCTTTTGCAGCTGGCCAAATGGTCCTAAAGGAAGAAACTGATGACTTATTATTGATTAAATAATCAGAAAAATGTGAGTGCAGTTGGGCTTTACCCTGGGTTGAGTAGTATCTCTGAATGTTCATACACCATGGTTTGCGGCCTGGGGAGACTAAACCTATGTCAAGAGCAAGGAGAACCGGAGAATGATCAGAAAGAGCAGCTTCTAATATATGGGATTCGCTCGTAGTTGAAACTAATGAGTGAGATAGAAGAAAATAGTCTATTCTAGATTGGGTGCCATGAGCCGAAGAGAGGAAGGTATACTCCTTGTGTCAAAGGCACCCTTGATCCATTAGTCCGTGGTCCGATGTTATGTAAGTAAAAATATCCATGTCTCCATGTAAAAATATCTGTCTCCATCATTACACCTGTCCAAAGGGCCTGTTCTGTCTAAAACTGCATTACGAGTCAAATTCCAATCTCTGTCAATGACATAACTGGATGCTCTGATTTCTACTAACAAGCGGTTCAGGTTGAGAAGATAGAAGCGTTTGCCTCCCGTAGGGGCATATACTGAGCCAACACAAAGGATCCTCTCCTATTTTTTAACTTAGCAAAAGCATATCTTCTGTTTGGATCAACCCAGGTCTTGACAATAGTAATAGGTAAGGATTTCCGTGGATGATTCTCCTTGGAAGTAGGATGTGTTGTCAGTCCACAATGAATGACTTTTCACACCCAATCTCGTCGGAGCTTGGATGATTCTAAAGCGTCCAAATGTGTCTCTTGTAAGAGGGCTATATCAGCTCTTTTCGTTTGAAGATATGATAGTACTTTCTTATGTTTAATGTAATGCATGAGACCATTGACATTCCATGAGATAATGCGAAGTGAATGAGAGGGAGAAGAAACATTCACTGCCAGGTGTAAGATATAAATCAGGAGATTATTATTTTTTTTTTTAAAGAATAGCTGATAGAAGGAAATAGAAGTGTTAGAATATGAGGGGGAATATAAGGAGGGGAGTCGAATAGAGAGGAAAAGTTACGCAAATAAGTAAAGGGGGTATCAGGAAAAATTGTAGAGGGGAGTAAGGAAATAATCTATACAAGGGGGAGAAAGTGGTAGAAAGGAAGGAGGGTAAGGGAAAAGAAAAAAAGAAAAACCCTCCGGGTAAGGAGAAAGACAAAGAACAAGGGCAATGTCTCTCACGAGCAGTTTCTAGGGAGTAGGAGGATTATAAAGGAGAGATAAAAGTATCAATTGTGTATATGTAAAAAGACAAGCGAAAAAAAATAAAGGTAAAGGTCAAGAGAAACTGGAGGTAAAATGAGAATGAAAGGGGGTAAATGTGCTGTAAAGAAGAAATACAACACTAGGAGTATAGGACTATTCTCTGCGGATCTAAACTTTTGGACTATGCGCGCCGGGAGGAGCCCAATCCGGCGACGGAATCACTAGGAAAAACACACCTATACTATAACATAGCACCAACACTATTGAGGTTTAGAACATAAAAGTGCTCAGATGTTCAAAGATTCGGCTCATAAAATAAAAAACAGAATAAAAATCGGAAAGATAAGATAGGGGGAAAAACAAGAATCATAAGAGTGCAGCATTAAAGGAAAAGATGTAGAGTATAATAAAACAGTTTGTGCATAACATACTAATGATAAGGAAATATAACCACAATTAAATATTATCATAGTTAAATATTATTATAATGAAATATTACCATAAGTAAATATTATCATAAGTATTAAAAGAGAGAGAAGAAAGGAAAAGAATATGCATGAGGAGAACAAATGTAAAAGAGCATTATAGAGCATAGAGTACATACTGAATAAGCAAATATTCAAGTAAATAACTAACAGTCCTAAGAATATGTCATAAAAATATACAATGCGAAAGGTATAAGCAAACTAGATTTGCATAATGCTACAATAACAATTAAACACTATCATATGCAGATATTAAGATAAGGAAAGGAAAAGAAAAGAAAGAGAAAAGAAAAAGAAAAAGAAAAAGAAAAGGAAAAGAAGAAGAAAAAGTAAAAGAAAGAAAAAAGAGAGGGGAGGATAGAAAAAGAAAAAAGATTAAAGAATAAAAGAATAAAAGAATAAAAGAGTAAGAGAGTAAAATAGGAGAATTATAAAATAAGCAATGTATAACAAAGTAATCAAGTTTTTTCAGGTACTCATCAATACTTCCCCAGCAGGTAACAGGGTGGCAAGTTTCTA
The DNA here is from genome assembly GCA_963921515.1 of Calotriton arnoldi. Classification (NCBI taxonomy): domain Eukaryota; kingdom Metazoa; phylum Chordata; class Amphibia; order Caudata; family Salamandridae; genus Calotriton; species Calotriton arnoldi. The sequence goes on along the minus strand of CAWUFW010018646.1, from coordinate 135,616 downwards.
TTGCGTTATCAATGAAGGGCAATCAGATAGTCAAACAGAGTTCAGGACACTCCTAGCTCAGATGATGAAGAGGGTTTTAGAGGAGAGCGTGATTTGTCTCTGTCTCTTTCCTGTGTAAGGATAGCCACAGCCTGTAGAACCTGTTCTCGATCACCCAAGGAGCGAACATGTCAATCTGGATTTCGTCCTCTACTCTGAGATCAGCCTGGGTTATGTCGGGACTCGCCAGAAGTAGCTTTAGGATTCAATGATGGAATTTGAGGATCAATCTCTGATATAGACACAATACAATCGATAGATTGAGGAGTAAGATTGTCCAAGAATTGTCGAAGGTCGTCTGGATAAAAAAATTATTTAGAAATTCCATCTTTAGTAATTCGCAGATGTGCAGATTTAAAGAGGCTGTACTTGATGTCTAGTTGACGTAGGCGAGGTCAGAGAGAAAGAAAGGCTTTTCAACGTTTGTTTGTTTCTTTTGAGAAGTCTGCTGCCATTCTAATCTCATGACCTTCAAATGTGTATGGGCCATGGGTACGAGCCGCAATGATTAATTGATGAGCCTGCTTGTGGCGTAGAAAACAAACATTGAGTGGGCAGGCACATATTTTGTCCCACTATAGGAGGCCCAATATGATGTGCTCTCTGCATCTCCAATGGTGGGTCAAAAGTAAGACTTGTGATCTTTGGAAGAGTTGATCTGAGAAAGGATTTAGCGTCAGTTCTTTCCATTCTTTCCGGAAAACCAAAAAAGCGAACATTGTCTCTACGACGTCTGTCTTCCAAGTTTATTACTTTGCGCCGAAGGAAGAGGAGTTCTTGGTCACGGTCCGGAATAGTGTTAAGGCTGTTCTCCAATGAATCAACATGTGCAGCAAGGCCATCAATCCGGCTCTGGAATCCAGCGATATCTGCGCTGGTAGACTTGGTCTCAGCTGTGAGAGCAGTTATAGACATCTCCATTCCCTCTAGACAGCGGCCTACAGCTGAGATTTCCTGGAGTATCTGCTCCATGGTAGAGTCAGATGAAGCTGCCATTTTAGGATTAGGTGATCTCTGAGTAACGGGAGTAATATTCTGAGTTTCTGAGACGGGGTGACTGATTCAGAGCCTCAGAGAAAAGGAGTTGCTTTGCTGGTTTGCCAGTCACTTCGCCAGAAGGCATCCCTAACTTTTCCTAGTGAAATTCTTTTAATTAGAAAATGCTTTCCTTGTTCAATGCCCTCAATGAAGTAATCAATGAATATTGATATGCATGAATCAATCAAAGAAAGAAGAAAATACTAATAATGGAATCAGATCAAAGAGACATCTGCTGAAGGATTCAAAACAGCTCTTTTGTCACAGGGGTAAAGATGGTTGATATCAGCCTCGTCTAGGTTGAAGAGTAAAGGTGGGACAATATATTGATATTTTTTATGGACAGACCGGCTACAGGAATGGCTGATTAAAATTATAAATGCAGAAGACAATATTAGTGGTCAGTCCTTACTAAATGCTTGAAGATAATACACATATCTGTAATAGGAACACTGCTAAGCCCACATATATAAGAGTTGGTGCGCTGTGTAGCAGTTCATTTATTCGTTATTGAAATAATAATTTCATGGCGTAGGAGTAAGGCATAAAATTATACTGAGGTATTCATCCATTAGACTCCCATAATGATAGTTATCAGCATTCTATCTTGACAGCGCAGCTTGGGGTAAATTGTGATATTAAGGGAATTCGTCAAGGTCGGTTGTGATAGGATGTGGTAAACTTATTTGGTACAAATAATTCTCTTTTAATGAATTGCTCTCATGCATTCTGCCAGAACCCCACTCAGAAACTGGGTAAGTAGAGGAAACAGTGGATATAAAACGCTTTGAGTTTTTGTATGCCTTGTTTCCATAAGGCAAGAAAGACCATCAATACCAATGAGCTTGTATTGTCAAGGCAGACCAACCACAGCATACCCCTCAATTCTGCAATCAAAGTCTGCAATACTTTATAGCAAAGCGGGCATGTTTCACCCAATTGAAGTAAAAGCAATACACTCTGTATGAGGAAAATAGGTCAGGTTTTGAAGGCTCAACCGTGAATTTGCCTCAAATTTTCTTTTATTAGGTTATGGCGGGTTCTGCCCACTTGGTGGCAGTACAAGACAAACTCCCTCCACTTAAGAAGAATTTAGGCCAGAACGCTCCCAGGTATCTGAAGAGGCAGACCAGACTCCGCCTCAGAGTCGCCCGTCATTTCCTGACAGAAAACATGCATCAAGCAGTTGTGGCTTAATGGGAGGCTTCAGTTCGTTTCAGGCGCCTCCATTACTTGACAGAAAAAACCGCATTCTAGTCAGCAGCAACGTAGAATTAAATTATGTCAACCAAGGATGGCACTCGAGCTGCAGAGTAACCGTCCGTCCAGGAAGGCGAGCGAACAAAACTCCGCTCCAAAGTCATCCGACTTCCTCAGCAGGGAGCAATGAGTGCCTCAGCGGTGTCGCAGCTTCTCAGTCTTTCACCTGTCTTCAGGCCTCTCCTTATTTTCTAAAAGATGGAAACACTCTGCAGTTATAGGGTTTCCATATTGAAATCCTTCATTACTCCACAGATTTCTACCCATGTTTTAGTCGATATTTGGATATCAGAAAGCTCTTCATCGCCGTCCGGGGCTCCCCACAACGCGGAGCTCCGGAATTAAGCGGCCATCTTGCTGCCTTGCCAGACCGGCTCAGACCCACATTTTCTAATAATCAAATATCAGAAAGAGAGAGAGGAAGAGAGAGAAATGAATATATACATTTAGTACGCATGCTTTACATCGCATGCCATTACAACGCGGTTGTTAGAACAACTGCGTTGTTACAACGCAAATCATTACATCGCAAGTCATTTCAACAACTTGCTGTAGGGGGCACGCTGGACTTAGGAATAGTATAATTTACTATTCCTACTCCAGTTTGTGCAACAGCAGGGAAGGTGTTGGAATGTAAATCCAACACCTTCTGCCCCCTACAGCAAGTCGTTGTAACGACTTGCGATGTAATGGCTCGCGTTGTAACAACGCGGTCATTGTAACAGCTGCGTTGTAATGGCATGCGATGTAAAGCATGTGATCTAAAGGCTGTTTCTCGAGAGAAATATCCTGTTGTAAGACATTGGGTTATTGGCTGAAATGGATGAGAGCCCCGCTCAAGTAACAACCAGAAGCCTTGTCAGGGTGAACCTCAAAAGTCACCAAATTAACCTGTGCTTCACCCTCTTAAAGCTTGGCACTAAAGCAGTTCAGCTTTACTTAAAGGCAATGTCTGAATTATTTATACAGCAAGCAAGCAGTAATAAAGTGAAAAACACAACACAAGAAAAATCTCAAAACAATTTAGAAAAAGAGAGTATATTGTAATACATACAATGATACCAGAACAACAAAACTCCAATCAATAGAACCAGTGTTTACATTTTTTAAGTTTTAGGTGAAAATAGCACCAAGAATCACAAAGCACCACTTGCAGTTCTCTGGTCGCGCTAGACTGGGAGAAAGTTGCAAATTCAGGATTACCACATTGGAATGTGGGCAAGACACAGGGACCTGGCTAGTCCTGCAGAACAGTTACTTATTCAAAGTCTGTGCAAAAAGTTCTACTCGCATTGACAGGAGCTGCAAGGAGATTTTCATAGCGAGGAGCAGGCCTGGAGTCACGGACAGTCATTGCTATACCGCGAAGAGCCATTCATAACTGGAGCTTTGCATTGGTTGACCATCTATGTTGAGTGCTGATCTTGCATTGCCAGTTATCGCTGAAGGTCGCTGTCGGCACGAAAAGCAGATCCAGCTGGAGCTTTGCATTTGCGGTGGTCACAGGCAGTAGATTCTTGGTGCGTTGAGGTCACTTCTCTGTCGCGAGGAGCCCAAACGTCAGGATTCTCACCTTTTCTCTTGGGTATCAGAGATCACTTGAGTAGAAGCCAGCAGCAGGAATCAGGCTGGTCCATTTGGTGCTGATCAGCTGGCCAGTTACAGGGAGGCCTCTGGAATCTTGTTGTGTCCCTGTCGCTCACCTAGGAGATCAGTCAACTGGCAATTGGTGTCACTCAGGGTAGCCTTGGATCAAGGCAAGCAGATCCAATCTTCCTTCTTCAGACAATAAGTTAGTCCTTTCAGCAGCAGGACAGTACTTCTGGCAGCAGGGAGGAAACCCTTCTTCTCTTCCAGACGTGTTCTTATGAGAGGTTATGAAGGTTCCATTTTTATACTTGGCATTAGCCTTCCTCTGTGGGAGGGAATTTCCTGACCTATCCTCAAAACTGGTTCTGATCAGTTCTTCCCCTTCCTATGGTCCTGGCTCCAAACTACCTAGGATGACAAAGGCAAGGGCAGGTGTGGTGTCAGTGTCCTCTGTGTGTCCTGCAGGCAGAGCCTTTTGAAGTCTAATTAGGGCACTGTACAGCTCCTCCCAAGCCATCTTGTCATGAAGACCCTCTCCCTTCTCACCTAGGATTCCTTTATCTCATTGTCTGAAAGTAATACAGAACCTACACCAGCCGAGCCATTCAGAGTCGTGTGACCCAAAACACTGGCAGGAAGGCACAGTTGGTTTAGGAAGAAAAATGGAAACATTCTAAACGTGGCATTTTTTTAAAATTGTAACTTAAAATCCTCCTTCTCCATTAAAAATGATTTAAAATTACAATCCATTTGAGAGTTAACATAATTTCTCTATCTGTCCCAATCTGAAGTTAATATTTATTAAAGGTAATAAGGTACCCCAGTATTAGTCTATGGGAGAGATAGACCTTCAGTGAAAAAGGACTTCAGGAGTTTCTCACACACATCTCATAATTTTTCAATACCATGCACCATGACCTGGGGAGGTAAGGGCCTACTTTAGGGGTGACTTATATGTTTTAAAAAGAAATATTTAGGCCTGGCAAAAGATTTATTTTATAAATAGCTGGTCAACAGAAGAAGGCCAGGCCCAAAGTGCACAACTATATTGGCTTTAAGGCTTCCAATGTAATCAGTCTCTGATGCTTTTCGTCAATAAACGAAAACCTTATTTTAAATGAAATAAAAGTTTTTTTCACTGTTACAGGCAGTTTATTGTAGGCAAATGACGTTCTCAGATGCGGTAAAATAGATACAAATGTTGCACCACACTTGTAAAGATGATGTGACAGAATATATCACTTAAACAGTCATCTTATAGAAATGATTGATGACATGACCCAAAGCATTTCGGGTAAAGACCCTTCATCAAGGGTAACTATGGATGAAATGAGAAACATGAAGGTCAAAAAGGGGCAGTAGATAGAGAGCCAGAAGAGAAGAAAAATAGAAAAAAGAAGAGAAAATAGATGCTGATATATTGCAACAGGTGAGAGTGAGCATTACACTAGATGAAAAAGGAGAAGAAAAAGGTTCCCTGTATTTACAAGTATTTTGGTGTATGTCTTACGTGCAGTAAAAGTGTCATAAGCCGATAGGCTGTGTTCATTTGAGGCTCATAATGTGTTAGCATATTGATATATAGCACACATGATTTAAGTCACTATTATGACGCCTCGATCGTTAGTTTGACATCTATGTCTTTGCATTGCATGAGGTTTATGTAGTCGTTTTCAGTGTTTCAAAAACACAGATACTTTTTGATTGGCAATCTTTCGCCACCTTTGTGTATCTTAAGAGGTGATGGGTTCTCATTATGGATATGTGGTATGACACAACTTGCATTCTTTTTTCACAATTTGTGGACTTTCATATCACAGTTTGGATGCATTTCTTTTGTTCACAGCTTTTGACACATTGACTGTACATGACACGTACACCAACATACTTCTGAATACGGGAAACCTTTTTCTTTTCCCTTTTCATCTAATGCAACATCCACTTTCACGTGTTGCAATATGTAAGCATTTATTTTCTCCTATGTTTTTCTCTTTTTCTTCGTTTGTCTCCCTACGTCTTGTCCCTTCTTGACTTTCATGTTTCTCATTTCATCCATAGTTACCCCTGATGAAGGGTCTTTACCCGAAATGCATTGGGTCATGTTGTCAATCATTTCTATAAAAAGATTATTTAAGTTATTTAAGTTAAGTTATTATTTGTTCATCTGGCTTCACTATGGTTTCGTACACCGAAGACACCCAAATTGTTGTTTCTTTGGCACCTAATATCAGTCTAATGGAGGAGAAACTATTTACTTGGAACAAGTGTACAAATGTATGGCATTTAGCTGTGTCAAACTGAATGGCAATAAAACAGAGGTCATGGTGGTTGAGAACAACCCATCTCTTTGGGACCATCTCCTCTGGCCTTCATGCATGGGTGAACGCCCTACCCCTAGAGCAGAAGTAAAGAGTTTGGGAGTCTGCGAGGACAAAGTTCTCACTATGGCCTCCCAGACCAAGAAAGTGTCAGGGACTTATTTTGGTCTTCAGAAAGTTCTCATTAAGATGCTTAAATCGCTCCCCGCCTTGCACTTGTGCGCTTAGATTATGGCAACTTGCTTTATCTAGGTAGTCCTGATTTTGTCACAAGGAAATTGAAGATTGTTCAAGAAGGCCACAGCGCAAGTCCTGCTGAGCTTTCCTAAATTACAGTCCACTGATCTGGCCCTGGCAGGACTTCATTGGCTGCCGGTGTGAAAAGGGATAGAATTTAAGGGCCTTTGTATTGAACATAAGATCTTATCTGTAACATAACATATCATAAGTTATACATTCTGTCACCTCATCTTTACAAGTGTGGGGCAACATTTGTATCTATATTACGGCATCTGAGAATGTCATTTATCTACAATAAACTGCTTGTAACAGTGAAAAAACCTTTGTTTCATTTAAAAGAAGATTTTTGTTTAATAAGGAAAAGCATCAGAGACTGATTACATTCGAAGCCAAAAGGCCAATATAGTTGTGCACTTTGGATCCTGCCTTCTTCTGTTTACCAGCTATTCATGAATTACTCACACTGGCATTGGGCAGACACCACACCAATACTGCACACTTTAACATTTGTTTGTTTTGATTAACATTGTGATCATTGTACTTTTATTGATTGATTGATATGTTTAAAAAATGTCATGTTCATTATAGCACTTCCCTGAAAAGGTTTATTTTGCCAGGTTGACATGGCAGTTTAAATCTGCACTATAGGCCTCAGAGACAGACTGAGATCTTTTGCAGTGCTACATTAGTGGGTGGCACAATAAGTGATGCTGCCCTCTAGCAGCATTTAATTACAGGTCCTGGTACATGAAGTACTATTTATTAGGGACTTATAAGTAAATTAAAAATGGGTAGGCCAATGTTACCATGTTTTAAGGAGAGAGCACGAGCACTTTATTACTGGCTACCAGGGGTAATGAGCACAGTTTTAATGCCAACAAAAACACATTCAGCCAAAACTAGAGAGTCAAGGGAAAAAAGTGTGGGGGAATACCATGCCAAGAATGTCAGATCTAACACCTGTGATATAAACAAACTACAGTACATACTGGGATATTACAAAAAAGTTATGAAATATACTGACATATTACTAGTTATTAGATCCAGGACAGTTTTACATTCATTGTAGCACCTATTTGCTTTTCGTCTATAACATTACATACATCTGTTCAGCTACTGTCATCTGTTACTTTGTGACTTCCAGTTGCGAACATGACAAATCCCCTTTTAGTTGCTGATCCCTTTTTCTAACAGAGTAAAGTAAAATGTTATCTCTTCCAATTTTTCCAAATGTTGCACTCCACTTTTCATTGCCTCTTCATAAAAGAAAGAAATGGGCAGCCATTTTATTCAATTAAGATTTCATTATAAGATTTTGATGTGCTAAGTAGCCTTAGCACATCACATAATTGGATCTAAAGACAAGGAAAACCTTACTTTATAATATTGATATACCTTGGCCTAAGATAACCTTTTTATTTTCCTACAGATTATCCACTCTACTTTGATGTTTCTTTAACAATCAATGTTTTTAACTCACAGAGGTGAGCCACACTTTTGTCATTAACAGAGAATGTTAGCATTCTACTTGCGCATTAGAACACCATGGTAAAACTGCAGCTGATCACCAGGGATCATACTGGCAGGCTGCTTCTGGTGTTGAAAGTACGTTTCATTCTGCATGTCAGAATGCTTTACTGAAAAGGATGGGGAAGGTATTTGAAAACTTATAAAGCATGTGTCTGAATTTTCTTTTCAACAGCGCAATCCATAATTTCTATACAAAAAAACCCTAATTTTGTTAGTTTCTAAAGGAAATGTTTTAAGTTTTACAGCTTTGGTTCACAACCTTAGCACTATAGTTGTTCATTAGAACTCTGAAGGATGCTTGAGTACAACATTTGTAAATCAAGGGACAGAATGCTGCTTCAGTTGGAAGTAGATGTTTTACTTAGTATGCCAGACGTTATTCTCACAGGACTGAAGAAGATAGTCTTCATTTATAGAAAATATGCTGTCATTTTGGCTTCTGGAGTACCCTGCATAACCTCTATGAGAAAATCATGAAAGTAGTTTTCTCTCAAACATGGTTCATTGCCAGCAGAGGCTCAGCATTTTACACAGGGTTAAATCATTTCAGAATATACCACAATTCCTGAAATGAGTATTGCACCACCAACAAATGATTTATATTGTGATCCAAATCTGATTTCACCCTTTATATGCTCTCCTTTTTGTAACCCTCAAAAACAGGCTTTTTCTACAATGTACCAGTGTCATATAATGGCTGCTACAAAATGTTGTCCATGTTGTGGCCAGCCAATCAAGTGGGGTCACAAGGGACCCGCACTCTACCCATATGCCCTTTGGGACTCCAATTGCTCTCTGCCCTCACTTGACACATCACCCGAAACTTTACGGCCTCCCTCCCCAGGCGGATTTTGGCCCCAGGGACCCAATCCCCTGTGGCATGGCCATTTTCGGGGGGATTTTCAAGGCCCATTTTCGGCCCCGGGGACCACCGGAGCCAGGAAATTTGTTTTTTTAAATATCTTTTTTTAATGAGTGGCACCGTGCGGCCCCCATCCCCACGCTGATTTCGGCACCAGGGACCCCATCCCCCGGGGCCCGGCCATTTTTATTTTAAATAGAAAATGGGAGGGGGCTGAGCGCCCCCCTCCTGGGCCATTTTCGACCCTGGGGACCCCATTCACCGGGGCATGGCCAGTTATTTGGGGACCACGGGGTGAGCCTGAAGGCCCTGCAGTCCCTGCCAGCTCCCGCCTCCTGCAGGAGCTTGCATGGCTTTTTACCCCTAGGGAGCTGCTGACATGCAGCTCCCTGGGGGTAAAAAGTGAAGTGTGCTTGCTTTGAAACAAGCGAGAGCAAAGTGCTCTCACTTGTTCAAAGCGAGCACACTGTTTGCTATGGGATGGCATCCCATAGCAAATTGCAATGTCCCAGGGGTGGGCACCCTGGGACATTTCTGGAGCCGGCCCTGGGGGGGTGGCGGTCCCTAGGGCCATTTGCTGCTCCGGGAGAGGGGCTGCCCAGTTCCCCTCCTGTTTGGAAAGTAGCCCCGAGGAGGTGGTGGTCCCCGGGGCTGCATGGGAGGCAGGAGTCCCCATGCATTATTATCTATATAGCCCCGGAGAGGTGGTGGTCCCCGGGGCTGTGGGGGGCTGCAAGGCCCTCCTGCGTTTCACATACAAAGCCCCGGGGATGTGGCTCTTCCCGGGGCTGAGGGGCCCACGCAGGCCCCCACATCTCTATTTATCATTGTCCCGGGACCTGGCTCACCCTGGGACCTAAAGGAAATGAAGCCCGGGAGCCCGAGCATTGTTTTCTTTTTACATTTTCGGATGGATTCACGGACCCACCACGAATCCCTCTGAAAAGTTATTTAAAAAATGCTTTTTTTGGCCCTGGGCGTTCCTGAGCAGGCCTAGGGGGTCAGGGAGTTTCTATCCTAACCCCTTTTCTTGTTTTTCAGGTTTTTTAACCTTTTTTCTTGTGACTCGGTTCAACCGAGTCACAAGATGTCTGCTAACTCTTCATGGTTTGAAGTATTGGGAGCCAATCAGATTGCAGGCTTGAGATCGGGAGAATTTGCGGATCCTCCGCGGCCACAGTTGTATATCTGACAAATGTTTACATTTCTCAGGAACTACTAAAAGGATTTACGCCATTTAACAAAAAGAGTGCTTTCTGAAACAAGCGCTACCTTTTTGGTGTAATTCCGTTCAGCAGTTCAGTGTGCAGCCATGTCTAAATTTTCCTATGGAAATTAACATGGAGAAAATGCATTTTGGAACCCCCCTTTTTTCTCGGCTCCCGCTTGGTGAATCACCCGGAACACTTTCAACTCATAAGCTGACCTGACCGCCCCATCGGTTTTGAAAATTTCACAAAAGTTCGTCAAACGACGCCAAAGATATTGGCAAAAGAAAAAACGCTTTTCCTATAGAAACAAGGTTCTAACTATAACTACCTACTGACGACCGCCAGTAGGTTATATATATATATGTATATATATATACATATATATATATATTCTTGTAAAATTTGCTCCTTCTGTCTCCCCCCGCCAGTGCAGAGGATCGCATGAGTCAGCGGAGCGCGCTGGCCAAAATGTCCAAATCAATCTAAAATGAGGCGATCACTCGAAGGATAGACAACAGCAGTTGTTTATTTTACAGTAACGCATTTCGCTCGCACAGCGAGCTTGCTCACACACTGATAAGAAGGAAAGTACTGCAATACATAAGGATATGCAGAAAGGAAAAAAGGACTAATGGGCTTGTGTCACCGAACCTTGTGAAAATGGCATCCATTTCGAAATTTCAGGTTCATGTTACTAGCGATACATTATTACATGTTATACGCATATAAAACCATGTAAAACTTTAGGATTGGTGGTGCAACCTTAAACCTCCATCTGTAAAATGAAACAGTTAGGTCAGGAGGTGAAGAAATATGTCCACAATAGTTTAAACGAAGAATGTTACTATTCCTTTTACTGATAAAGTTATGTATATTTCAACTGAGCAGTTTTGTACCAGACAGTGCAATCGATGTGACATTGTTATCTAGACCTAGTGCCTGAATAGATGATGTGCCCACATAGTACAAGATAATTAGCAATTTTGTTACGAGGCAAATGACGGATTGCGCTCTAGATGCGCCAAGTGGGTTATATTGGTTGCACTCCTGTGGGTACTGTTGTGCGCCACCTAGTGTGGAGCGCAATGTTTCAATGGAAAGCTTCTATACTTGTGGTACCCCAATCACTGGACTATGCATGCTGGTACTGTTTCTAAAATCTTGTCCAGCAAGTGCTGTGGATGGTTGTATGTGATCATGTCTCTTGGTGTACCCCGCTACGTCGTCCAGTAGTGAAACTTCGGACCTGTTCTGCAAATGCTATAATATGTTGGAGTACTGTACTGATGCCTCTGTTGCAGTAATTTACATAATTACAATTCCTTTCGAAATCCTCCTTATTTTGCATACCTTGCCCACAAACATCAGCTGTGAATTCCACAATCAGATGAAAAAGATAAACATATAATTGAGATAATATTGCATAACAGTATGACAGTATGCCCCCCTACATAACAGATATCGTGAAATATAAATGTTCAAAAGACAAAGAGGTATCTCTTATCTGTGTTGTGCTGCCCTCCACCCAGTTGCAAGTGTGGACAAAGAAAAGGGTAGGGGGTGAATCAACGGGTCCAATCCTGGAGTCGGCCCCATCCTTTTCTCCTGTGATTAAAAGAGACAAAATCCATTAATGTTTTATGGTAAGGGTAAAAAACATGAAAATCTTATGCATTGCAGGTAGAACAAATTACGGTTTCAAAGCAGTGTGAACAGACAGATATAAAAGTTTGTAGAAGAATGTATCACTGTGTCAAGACCAACCAGGCAACTACTCGGATTATATCATACTCTATTGCTATTCCTAGTTTTCATAGAGATGGATACCTAATTCCTCCTCCTGGTTATGTCCTCCAGGGGTCTTAGTTTGGAGGTTTATGATATGCCAGGATTCTCATTTACGTAGGTGAAGTTCCCTGTTGCCACCCCTAGGATTCTGTGGGATTTGCTCAATAGCAAAATACGTCAGGAGCGAATTGTTCGCGAGATGGTACTCCGCAAAGTGCCTCGCAAAAGGGTAATGGGGGACTTATCACTCTCATATGTTCAAGAACTCTTTTTTGACAGCTAGTGTAGTGCTCCTTACGTAGCGAAGTTTGCACGGGCACTCTAGTATGTATATTACAAAAGTCGTGCCACATGTGAGAAATTGATTAATGTGTTTTTCTCCTGTGGGTGTGTGGTAAGACTTCCTCATAGTGCTATTGTGGCATGCCTTGCATTGCCCACACGGGAAAAATCCCTGTAGGCCATGGTGGGTGTTCCGGCGTGTGTTGGTAATGTCTCCCTTTACTAACATGTCTCTGAGGTTCTTCCCTTTTCTGTATGTGATTTGCGGGCGATTAGGTAGTTTGATGCCAATGGTGGGGTCGGTCGCTAAGATGTTCCAATTCTGGTTAAGAATTTTGGAGATATCTTTAGATTCTTGATTGTAAGTGAGAATGACCCTTGTGGTGCCTTCTTCAAGTGATGTGACTTTTTCTTGGAGTGTACCCTCTCTGTCAATTTTGCTGCCCTTTTCCTTGGCTCTTTTAAGTACTGATTCGGGGTAACCTCTTTCCCTGAACATACAGATCATGTTCTCTTGTTCGGTCAGGAAGTCATCCTGCTTACTGCAGTACCTTCTCGCTCTCAGAAGCTCCCCATAGGGGATGCTCCATTTCAGGGCCTCTGGGTGACTGCTGAGAGCGTGGAGGGGACTGTTACCTGCTGTCAGTTTATGGTGTAGTTTGGTACATAGTTGGTTGTCCCTGACCTGAACCACAACATCCAAGAATTCCAAGGATTCTCTACTTATTGTGTATGTCAGTTTAAGACAAAACTCATTGTTGTTAAGTTTCTTTATGGTTCTTTTTGCACTCTCTTCACTGCCCTTTCATACAATGATTAAGTCGTCTATATACCTGAGCCATTTTACTACCTTACCCCCAGTGTTTTCTGCTTCTAGATTTTTTTGAACCTCCTCCTCCCATACTCCTAGGAAGAGATTAGCAGAACTGGGGGCAAAGCACGTCCCCATGGCAGTACCAAGGATTTGCTTGTATAGTGTACCATTAAACATGAACATGTTATTATACAGACAAAATGTAATCATTTCCAGTAACATTCTTGTGTGTTCCAAGAAGCAGATTTTTCTTTTTTTGAGAAAATGATGGCAACACTGTATCCCAAAGTGTGGTCAATTATTGTATACAGGGAGTTCACATCCATCGTCACCAAGAGGTAGTCTTCCTCCCAGGCGATGTCCCGTGATTTATCTTTTGTGTATGAAGGTAGTGACATGACGTACTCACAAAGAAAGTGGTCTACATATTTCGATATGTGTTTGGAGACACACCCTATGGAGGAAACTATAGGTCTCCCTGGTGGTTTAGTGGGATTTTTGTGGACTTTGGGCAAGAGGTAAAAGATAGGCATTTTGGGATAATCGCATTTCAGGTAACAGTACTCTTCCCACTGAAGGACCCCATTGTCTTTCCATGTGGTCAACATGCTCCATATTTTACCTATGCTTTCATTGTACTTTTGCATATTGGTTGGAACATAAAATCTGGTGTCACAAAGTTGTCTTTCTGCCTCTTCGATGTACATACTTCTGTCCCAAAGTACAATATTCCCCCCTTTGTCTGCAGGTCGTATGACCAAATTTTCATCCTCAGATAGTGTTTTAATAATTTCCCATTGTTTCCTAGAAAAATTGGAGGCTGTGTGTGTTCTTTTTCTCTTTTTTTGGAATTGTATAAGATCTCTTATTACTGTATCGTGGAATGCATCGATATTGTCGTGTGGCATATTGGGGTAGAAGATAGATTTAGGTTTGAAGTTTGTTGTTGCCGGTCGGTCAGTAATGATCTCCCAGTTCTCTTCTATGGGACCTAAGCCTGTTATTACATAGAGATCTTGCATTGCTCGTAGGGTATCTATATCTCCTACATTGAGCGTGTTGGTGTTGTCGCAGTTCTTATTACCACAGGGTTCTATACTATTGGTGATATGTTCTAGGTCAGGTGGTCTCAGTCCCCTGAAAGTATGCCATTTTTTGAGTTTGAGTTTCCTCCCAAATTTGTACATGTCTATTCTTGTTTCAGGATAGTTGAAGTTGTTGGACGGACAGAACAAAAGGCCTAGGCAGAGTGTTCTCTTCTCTAGCATGGATAGTGGTTGGTGAGAGAGGGTTATGATAGTTTTATTTACTGTTTCGTCATCCATTAGATCTGTGTCCTCGGGCCAGTTGTTTTGTTTCCCATGAGCCTCTTTCCTCGTCCTCTTCCTCTCTTGTTTCCTCTGTCTGAGTCGCTTTCTTCTCCGCCAGTTCCTTCCTGGCTTCTTCCTTTTCCCCTGCCCCGTTGTCCTCGTCCTCTCCCTCGTGTCCTTGGTGGTCGTACTGTTCTTGGAGTCTGCCTCCCCATCCGTAGGAGGCGATACTCATCTAAAAAAGTAGGCTGTACTCTTGTTCTAGTTGTTGCTATAGACGATGTAGTGGCTACAAGTGCTGGATCTCCTTCTCTGTCGCTACTTGTAATGGAGTTAGTTCCGCTCATACTTTCTGTCACATTTTCGATTGGTTCTCCTAGTGACATCTTTTCATAGAGGTTGTCATACTTGTGGCTGAAATGTTAAAATTCTACCACTTTCATAGTTACAGCAGTCGCGATGGAGTTTATGCTGTTTGCATGCTTTTATGTCATCCTCGTGTAGTTTTAGTCTTATTTTCAGTTCTTCCACATATTTTTTGATGATTTCCTGTTCCTTGTGGCTCTTCAGCTCTTCTTCCAGTGATCTTAGTTCGGTAGGATTCCTTCTCTATCCTCCCATGCATATTTTACTAGGATAGTAAGCATCTGCTTGGAGCTCTTGGCGGAGTTCGCCGCCCACTCTTTCAGCATTTTAGGATTGGGTGACTCATAGGAAGGGGTTGTATATAGTCGCAGGCCACGGGGTACCATTTCTTTTTCTATGTAATCTTGGACAGATATTGCTTCCCACCATTTTAATGTCTCTGGCTTCTTGAGATTTTCCACTTTACTCAGTTTTTCCTGTAGGGTGCTGTCTCTTTTTTCCTTTCTGCGTATCCTTAAGTAATGCAGTACTTTTGTAGAAACTGAAATTAAGAATAAGAAATAATACCAAAATACAATTCTCTGTCAGCACAAATGATGGCACGATTTATTGGAGACCAACAAACAATACAAATACGTACAGCACGGAGACAGTCAGCATAGATACTGAATGCCCAGAGATGTGACGTTGGTGACAGCTTTTATAGGCCAAAACTAAAAAGGATGCAGCATCATCACATACGTAGCACAAATTAAGCCCTATCTATTTGACCAATTAGCAAAGGCCTAGATTATGCTATACCTTATAAGGTCCGAAATATACTGTTGCTGACCACGTGGCCCAAGTGGGCAGCTTTGGGGACTTTCCACTGTAATGTAATCTATCAGCCTTGGTACCTTCCCAGTTAATTATTGCAACATAATAGAAAGGACCAGACATATTGCGAAATGTGCTATGCTGAAATGTCTGTGTCTACGTGAGCATCTTCCCTGTCACGTATTTTTCTTGAGCAAGCCTTGCGTTACAAAAGCTGTGTCTGTGAAGCAAATGGAAAAGTACAAGCATTTTGTGCAGTGATTTTTATGTCAACTTAACAGGGTCTGAAGCTTCAAGCATTTGGTATCATATAAGAAAGATGGCTTCTACATTGCCCCATCTGATACCAAATCACTACATCTTACTCGCAGGGCCTCCCCAGCATCATGTTGGTACCTCAAATTACCCCTTAGTAGGCAGGGTGTTGAAACTAGTACAGTTGTACAATATGTTCCCTTTCTGTTGTATTCTTTACAATTTGTGTCCTATAACACCTAGTCAATCCTTAATTATATTATACCAAACCTTTCCTAATGCAATTTCTAAATGTTGTGGTCTGTAACATTGGCAATGGAACTTCCAGGTGAGTCTATCTATTCTATTTATTCATTTTGGTACAATATCTCTGTGTCATTTAAGCAGTATCTCAGGGCCAGTGCTAGGTATAGCAGTGTGAGCACAATACACTATAAAGAGCGTAGTCATTATAACGGCAGCAATGGGGGATAATATTGCTAGTAGCACCCATGGCCATATTCTCTTATTGTTCTGAAAGTCTTGAGGCATTGTTCCAGTCGTTGGTACGTGTGGCTAGTGTGACTAGTTGGAAGAATGTCTTATCTTCTGTTGCACTTTCACTCTCTGCAAAAGTCTGCTGAGGAATAATGCAGAGCCTCAGTGATCATACCTGTAAACAGAAAAGTAACTGTTGGTGCCTGTCTTCAGGTAATTTGAGAGGTTACCAGCACTTCTATTACCCAGGCACTTTCAATATGAAGAAAACAAAGTGATGAAGAAGGTAAAGATGTCTCGTTGTCACAACGTGTAGACTGAGGGGTTGGGGCATTGATGTTCCAGACGTCTGTAGTTGATGTATCATTGGGGCCCGCTTACACACACTTACTTCCTCTGCTGTGTGGAGCACGTGCAACCCTTCAGGATGAGCTTGGGATACTATTCTCATTTGGTACTTGTCGTGGAACACATGTTGTAACGAGGCTGTCCTTGATGTGATGCAGGGGAAGTCACTGGAGACTCCTGTGGTGGCGGCGGAGTTGCTGCTTTCTTTGTATGAGAGCCATGGATCCAGGAAGTCACGCTTGACTGCTGTTGTCAAAAGGACCGGATATGGCCCCTTCCACCGATGTTGAGACAGTGCCATCTGATGTGGGATTTTATCCAAACCCAATCCCCTGGCTGGTGGCCGTGGTCTGCTGGTGTCTCTGCTTCAGGAAGGGCCTAAAGCACCTGATGATGTTAGTCCTTTTTTTTTTTTGTATTGAAGAAGCAGATCATTAGATACAGACAGCGGGACAATAGACATGTGGCCTGGAATGTTCTTTGGCCGTCCGAACACTATTTCATGTGGGCTGAGCTTTATCACTCCATCTGAGATACTTCTCATGGACAACATAGTAAGTGGTAGTGCATCAATCCAGCCCAGTTCAGTGCATGCACAAATCTTCCCTATCTTATTTTTCAACACTCCGTTCTTTCTCTCAACAGCGCCTGCTGCTGGTGGATGATAGGCACAATGCAGTTTCTGTGTAGCTCCTAGCCCATTGCACAACCCCTCAATCACATGTGAGATGAACGCCTGTCCATTGTCAGAACTCAAAAGCATAGGCACTTAAAAGCGTGGAATGAACTCTTGCCGGAGGCATGCATTTGGCAACAGTTTGTGCATCACAGTTCTTGGATGGATATGCCTCAGTCCATGTGCTGAAAATGCACACAATAACCGACACGTACTTGTAGTTTTGAGTAGGGAGACATGTTGATGAAGTCTATTTCCTGTTGGGATGGGAGGTGGCCTTGGGCAGTGGAAGTACCCTTTCCAATGTTACCGTTGTACCAGCATTGGGAAAACAGTCTGATCAGTCTATCATGCCCTACATGTGATGGACCATGGGAGCAAAAAGTCGGGCCATGAGAGCAAGCATTTGGGCCTATCCATATTCCCTCTTCTGTTTGCCTATATCCTCCCCTTTTCCATTCTTCCTTTTCAACCACCCCCGCCCTTTGTGTAATATACTTTCAGTCATATTACACATCATCATCCTTTATCTTTATATCATCATGTCATGTGGAGCGGAAGCAATTTGAACCACTGTGTTCTCACAATCAGTTAATGCTATTCCTTTTATTTATCTGCATCAATGAAGGCTTTACATTTCTAGCCGGGCCCACCGTGTAAGAATTGTGCAGTGAGCCTGTGTTATTGCTGATGCATGAACCACAATTAGAGCTATATCTCCATCGGGGAACAGTGTGTTCCTTAAACCACATTGACCATTTGCATGCTTATCTGTGGCTAGCACACATGGACTATACTTTACCAAACACTCCCTGTCTATGACCCTTTGCTAGGTGAGAAATCAGTAGTGGCGCAATGCATGGGCCAAATTGTCAGAAATATAAATCACATTTGCACCAGTGGAGCTTCCTAATCAGATATGAGAGGGTGAAAACATTTATCATTAAGCACATGCATGCAAACATTTCGAAAACAGGAAACCTATTACACCCTGTAGGGGAATGAAGGAAAGAAGCTCAAAATTATATTGTCATCCCTGTACAAGACTTTTAAAAATAATCCATTATCTTCAAAAGCAAAATAATTAAAACATTGTACTATAGCTTGTCCCAACAGCAAACACAGATGAACATCGGTGTCACAGTAACACCTTTGGGAATCAAAATACTCATAGTTGTCAAACTGTGCCAGTCCCTTATACCTTGAAACCGATTTGCAAACACCCTTAAAGACTGCACCTGTATATTAAAAGATACATTAAATGTGTACACATTGTATCCTTAAAACATTATAATATGAAGCACAGTTATTCAATGCACACTATCCTTCTTCATTTGCATGTACCCATTACTAAACATCAATATATAAACATAATATTACTACATTTGATCCTATCCTTTGTAGCCTCTGGTGAATGCACTGCATTAGAATGCATTTTAGCACGTTCCCCTCACAATCTAAGCCCTGCAGCTTCTGCAAGTCTGAAAATCCTAGAAAAGTAAAACCATTAATATGCATACACATAATTTCTTTTAGATACATACATAAAATAGTACTTCTCCTCATGCCATTAATTAGGCAAAACCCTGCAAGAACTCAATGTACCTAGTGCTATTCTATATTTTGCTTGTGAGGAAGGCGATGTTGTATGTTAGGCGGCGGTCTGTGAATGTGTTATACTACACTATATGGAAAGCAAGCCAGTTACCTAACTTGACCTAATTGTGTGATCCTGGGCATTTCATTTCCTTAATACTTTAGCAGTACTATTATCTTGACAGTGATGCTGTGCAGGGCACTCTGGCTACCTCCCTTCAATAATATAACTTGACCTGTAAGCAAATGTTTGCTTCCATATCTTAACTTCTCCTGTTGTAAATTACTCTGGGACAGGGCCGGCTCTAGGACGGTGCGACCGGTGCCACCGCACCGGGTGCAGGTTTCCTGGGGGTGCTGAGTTTGCAAGTTTATTATGTTTTTAAAGCACCTGCTGTTCCTTTCCTCCGGCAATTACCAGGCCTCACAAAAATGTCAAGATAACTCCTGTGATTAATTATCTTCCTGGAGACAGATCAGCATTTTGTATAGTTGGTGTTTTGACTTATGTGAAGTTAGTGCAGAGGGTTAATATGCCTGCTGCAAAGAACGTGTACCAGGTACATTACAGAGTGCATGTAATGTAAACAGATCAGCAGGTTACTGCTTTTAAAAGAGACATCCCTTTGTTACTTTCGATTTATAACTTAAATTCCTAACATACAACAGTGAGCTATTAACTCTCATCATAGAACTGCATACACACTGCAAAGTATACATTAGAACATTGATTAATGTTGCAGAAAGGGTTAATTTGGATAGATATCCTTTCTTATTATTAAAGATAATTCCCAACTATGCTTTTTCTTTTTCTACTCTGAGTTTGTGCTTCTCCACACCAAGCACTCTTAAACTATACTGCCTACCAGTATGGATGACATGTGACTCCTATACTTTTAGTCCTTTGGCTTATGTAACATTTCCTATACACTTATTTACACACGTATTATTGATCGTCTCTGTGTAATGTGTGTGTGATGCAAGGTGCTCTGACACCCTACACTGGTATGAGTGGCGCTATATAACGGATTCAATGCATCTGAGAGACAGTGGCTATGGAGACTCAGTCACTGCTAAAGGGTGCTAGTAAGAGAATCCATGATGGAGGTGGTCATTGGGGGGGGGCACCAACAAACATTGTTGCACAGGGCGCCACCACTGCTACAGCCGGCCCTGCTCTGGGAGATGGGGGGCCTGTGGAGGCCATCACTCTGGCCCTTACAATGTCGATTGACAACAGACATCCCATGTAAAAAAAAAACATAAAACAGGCACGTACGAGAAACAAACATCTTTTCTCCGACGTTCCTGCATCTAAAAATTAAAATGTTAGGTAACAAAACTTATTAAAGTACATAGACACAAAATAACACTTCTCTTAGTATTTGCATTCATTTCCATTCTCCGCTGCAAAGAATACATACATTTTTTTTTTTAAAACCAGTTCTGTTCATACCCACAGAAAACTGTTGTAGTGTGTGGTTTGGTCTTGGCGCAATGCCCAGAGTCTGTGGCAAGCCAGTCCAAAAGAGTTTTCTTTAACCCTTCAATATATGTGGACTTAAATTTGGCTACATCCCAACTATAACCTGGAGAGAGGGGTGGCTGTTCCTGTATTCCGTCTTTTCTTAGGGCCGTGGCTTGCAGCTCATACGCACAGTGGGCCTCAGGACCTTTGCCCTTTAATTCTGCACGTGCTAGCGAGAGCACTGTATCCTGGTATAATCTGAAAATCCCAAAGTTCACAAATGTTTGGCCGTTAATGTATCAATATTTGAAACGTTCTTTTGAAAGTTCTATTTCGGTAACTTCCCCATTCATGAGTTTGTGCGCAAGAGATCTGCAAAAGGTCTGCTCATCATGGGACAGCTCGGTGTGTTGTGCCCCTGTGGTAGAGAATGCCAGTGCATACATATGTGTTTGGCACGGGCAGATGTATCCTTTCTAAAAACACATTTACTTTGCACTGTAAGGGTAAACACACTTCAGTGCGCCCCCCACTTCCTCACACAGGAGAAGCGTACTCACTCACGTACATTAATCTAACTGAAGGGATGTGTTTATTTTAAGATAACGGGGCTGTTGATACCGTTGACAACCCCTGACGGATGATAGGCGGAGTGGGCCTGCCCGAAATTCGGATCAGTGACCTGCCCAGTTAGGTACAAACTTCTGTACCAAAATCGCAAACCCACGAGCTACCTTAAGTAAAAAAAAACTATCCTTTTTATTTAAAATCGCAGGCGTTTTGCATAAAAACAGACAACTGCACGGAAAGGAATGAAATGCTATGTGGCTCCCTCGGTCCACTAACTGGGTGACAATATGCATTTCTATGATATCGGGATCAATATGTGTTTGTCTAAAACAAAACTTTTTATCAGAATAAATATCAAAAGTACATTACTAGAAATTAAGATGCAACACTGGATATATTTACGTCTACTGGTCGTTCACATCATTAATAATGTTACCATGTACTGGTATATTTATGTTGCACAAACCCAGTAAGGGGATGAGCGCCTTGCGCTGCAAATATAGGGAGGCCTGTGAATCACACAATGGCTAACTGCGGTGCCGGAATTAGAATGCATGTATTCCTGTTCAAAAGGCAGCAAATTAGCCACTCCTTTACATCTGCTCTTTAAAATATGTCACACTGCATCTTTACCCTTGCTTCGTTGCTACTGGGGAGCCTGAACCTCCCCATTCCAACAGTTCCAGTTATACTGGCCATGGAAAAACAACAGGTGGACTGGTAATCAGTCATTTGACATATAATTAGCATATGAAAGGTCAGTCGCAAAATACCAAGAATCTCAATGAATCACAATACATTGTGACAATCAAAGACAGCATAACAAAAAATAAAAGCACTTCAAATAAATGCATACAATACAATAACAGCACTTCAAATGAATGCATTTAATGCAATACCAACCCCCTCCTTGTGAGTAGGTGGACACCTATTCACATCTGGAGACCACCCTTGGTGTCCAGCAGGAGGCAGTGCACCAGAGCCGACCGCTCTCTGGCTACCAGCTCCAACACCAGGAATGTCACAAAGAAAACCCGGCAAAAACAATACCTATCAATGCACTGAAACAACCTGATGAACTAGTTCCACACCGTAATCTTCCATGGCCTCCTTCCAGGAGAATAATCACGGTCACAAGAAAGATATTGAAATCTAAACAAAACACAATATTCAGTCCTTTGTCATATTTTCAAAAGATAGGAAACAGCAATGCAGTTGTGTTACTTGTAAGGCACTCGTACCCCAATTATTACTCTTTGTAAGTGTATGTGGGAAGGAGTCAGCTGTCCCTATTGCAGTAGACAAACTTACAGACACACTGCGGTACAGTGACACAGAAGGTAGTCAGCAGACTATTTCTGGCTGCTCATTCCTGAGGTGTGGGGGTATGGATAACGGATAATACAGATCGATAACAGATACTTATCATGCAGCGATCAAACCGCCAGCTGCGCTTTGTTAAATGAAGCAGAGTAAGCGGCGTTCATCAGACAACGTGACATGAAATGGCATTTGCTACAAGTTCTCCGAAACTATTCATAGATAGGAAGAAAAGAGACAGAGGTAGGGTAAGATATTTCGTCCCCTTCCTTTCTCCTTGGGCCACATTGACCCACAGAGGAGCGGCTGAACGAAATTTGTAGAATTACATAAAAGGTGAGACAAAAACAGGTGAACTCTGCACTTACACAGGCACACACATATAACACCAATAGCCGGGGTCTATCCCTAGGTGGTGCGAATCTACCTGAGCACCTTTTCCCTGTGTGTTATGTAATCTCAAAGTAGCATGAGTGTAATCATAAGGAGAGCTGGAATCTGTCATTTCATAAGTAGCAGTGCACAGACATAGGGTAATGTGCAATATAAAAACAATGTGAAAGTGTCTATTTGAGCAGTCTAGAAGCATTATTGTATCGGTGTCATCGTGTCAAAGTCAGATCAGTCAAAAATGTAGATGTACAGTCAAATCTGATAACTGGTGAACACAGGTATTAACAACAAAAATCATAGAACTCAAGAAACTTATTAATGCAAACCAAGGAAAACAATAAATTACGTATCCCTCCCTGTGTGAAACAAGGCGTTCACCCCCTCCTTTTCTCAGCATCCGACACCTTCCACCCCTGGAGCCAGTGAGTGTCCGCAGGCAAGACAGGAAACTGCAGAATTTCACCCTCCTTGAAACATTAGTAGTCTTTGGCTGCCTAGTTTCAGGGAGTTACTGCGTGGTCAAGGAACAAATGCGAATTTTTGCTCTCGCCGGACCCCAGTGGTGAAGGTGACAGTGCAGCAAGTATAATCCAAGTACAAAGCACATCATCAAGGGGCGAGGTGAACCCCGAATCATAGACAGTGAGAGAATACCAGGGGAGTATCTGCAGTTACAACCCCTCGCGACGCTGGGTGTGCTCAAACAGCGACCGCACCCGTGGGCCCACTTCCGAGAATTCCCACCGAATCCTCCTGACCCTGCTCCCACCGAGCAGGGTCCCCGGACCTATCAGTCTGGTTGGAGCGCCACTGGATGCCTAGAAACAGAAATCTGGAGGGGATGCTAATCACCCACCCTCCACCAGTCCCTCCAACCAAGGTCCTAAAGGGGCTCGTCAGCCCACTCTTGACTGAGTTCCCTCAGAACTCTGGCTAACCAATAGGGGTGCTCTAGCTGCGATGGCACCCTAATCTTCCCTTTTCTGTCCCCTCAGGAACAAACAGATGCAGGTCCCCTGTGGACCAGAAAAGAAAGCTCGACAAAGAATGCCCACACACAGAACAGTAAAAAGAATACACAGAGCCACTGTGGAAACAAAGGCAGCAGGTGAAGTGAACGGAGAAAAAAATATAAAATAGCAGAAAAAATCTTACCAAGGGGTTGACCAGCCAGTGCTGAGTGGAGCGTCCACCCCCCCGCTATGAGAGCTACCGAAGGCAGGAGGAGCAGCATTTCGCCCACTCTGAACCGTCCTCAGAGTGTCACTGCAGGCTGAAACAGGGCCTGGAGGCAGAAACCCGCCCTTTCATAGGGGGGGGGGGCCTGGAAGCGAAGGTCAGCAGCAGATGGCCAAGGCTCAAGGGACCGCAAAATCAATGGGGCCCGTGACCCAACGGTCACCCAGTGGCAACAACAGCAGGCGGAAAAAGAGAGGGAATAAAACAGAGGACAGCACAATCAGAGGATACACATGAGAGGAAACTCAAAACCGAGATCAAAACAAACACTCCTCCCTCTTGGAACTGGCCCACCGCCAGGAACAACGCAAGGGAAATACGCAAGGAGACGGCAACTGTGTCCCTCAGAGGATAGAGGCAACAAGATGGTGCAACACTGGCCCAGCGCCAGAAGTGCACACCAGAGAGAGACACAGCCACCAACAGAGCCGTCAGTGACAGCGGGGCGACAAACCCAAAAAGACACAGACCACTCCATGCCATAAAAAATCCAACCACAAGGAGGAGAGAGAGACAGAAGAGAAAGAACACACGACAATAGGCACACCAGCCATCAAAGCTGGTTCACAAAGCCATCAGTATGTGCCGAGAGAACGTGGGGAAACAGGAAGCAAGCCCAGAGATGTGACAACTACTCACGGCCAGCCGCAGCATCCAGCCCAGAGCGGAGGAAGAGAGAGAGACCTCGAAGGCAGGGAAGCGTCGCTGTCGGACCTCAGACCTCCGCTCGAAGGGGAAGGCAGCAGCCCGCCGCAGCAGAAGACATGCATTCTGGAATCGCATTCTCTCACCAAATGTAGAAACTGAAATTAAGAATAAGAAATAATACCAAAATACAATTCTCTGTCAGCACAAATGATGGCATGATTTATAGGAGACCAACAAACAATACAAATACGTGCAGCACGGAGACAGTCAGCATAGATACTGAATGCCCAGAGATGTGACGTTGGTGACAGCTTTTATAGGCCAAAACTAAAAAGGATGCAGCATCATCACATACGTAGCACAAATTAAGCCCTATCTATTTGACCAATTAGCAAAGGCCTAGATTGTGCTATACCTTTTAAGGTCCGAAATATACTGTTGCTGACCACGTGTCCCAAGTGGGCAGCTTTGGGGACTTTCCACTGTAATATAATCTATCAGCCTTGGTACCTTCCCAGTTAATTATTGCAACATAATAGAAAGGATCAGACATATTGCGAAATGTGCTATGCTGAAATGTCTGTGTCTACGTGAGCATCTTCCCTGTCACGTATTTTTCTTGAGCAAGCCTTGCGTTACAAAAGCTGTGTCTCTGAAGCAAATGGAAAAGTACAAGCATTTTGTGCAGTGATTTTTATGTCAACTTAACAGGGTCTGAAGCTTCAAGCATTTGGTATCATATAAGAAAGATGGCTTCTACACTTTCCTTCTTATCAGTGTGTGAGCAAGCTCGCTGTGCGAGCGAAACGCGTTACTGTAAAATAAACAACTGCTGTTGTCTATCCTTCGAGTGATTTGTATATATATATATATACCTATATATATATATGTGTATATATATGTGTATATATATATATATATATATATTCACTGAAAAAACCATAGGTTTTAGGGACAGTTATAGTTAGTTGGACATTTCACTCGTACAAAACCATAGAAATTCCCCGTTATAGTTAGTTCAGCTAACTATAACTCGCGCCCGCAATGCACTGCTGATGACGTCACATATTACATCACTCATGACATGGTCAGTGACATCACTGATGACATCACTGATGACATCTCAAATGACATCACTGATGACATCATCCAGTGTCTGTGTTTCTGTAAAGTTTAAATATTTTTAATATATAGGGAAAGGTGATTTGAAGAATGAGTGGGTGTATAAGTGTGTGGATGAAGGATTTAGTAGGTGCGTGACTGACTCTATAAGTGAGTGATTAAACGTATCTTACTGAATGCAAGGGTTAGTGACTAAACTGGGTGAATGTCTGTAACCGTCTGTCTGTTGCTGTGTAAGTGGCTGCATGGGTTTGTGAGTGTCTATATGAGTTATTGATTGGTTGTCTGAGTATCTGTATGGGTGCCTGAGTGTTTGTGTGGGTGGGGTGTGTGCGACTCTGTGCATAGATGTGTGAGTGGGTGATTCACTGGGTGGATGGTTTCAAGAGTGCATCTGTGATAGGCTGTATGGGTGGGTAAGTGTGTGTAAGAGTGTGTTAGTGAGTGAATGTATGTCCCAGTGGTACATGTGTGAGTAACTACATATGTGAAAGGCAGTATATATGTGTGTGTTGGAGTATATAAATAGCTATAAGCGAGAGTGTGTGATTGTGAGAGTGACTGTATGGATGAGTGTGTGCTTGTATCAGTGATTGTATAAGAGCGTAAGAATGTGCTAGTATTTGTATGAGTAAGTGAGCTGGTGTGTGTATAACTGTATAGGTGAGTAAATGGCAGTGTGTTTAATTATTTGCATGACTGACTAGGTGTGTGAGTACCTCTATGGATGAGTGGCGGTGTTTGAGTGTCTATATAGGAGTATGAGTGCATATGATAGTCCTGTACTGAGTGACCATAAGTATGAGTGACTGTACGGGTGAGTGAGTGGATGTGTGTGTAGACCTAAGAATCAGTGAGTGGGTATGTAGTTATTGGTGTTGGAGTGTCTATGGTTTTGCGAATGGCAGTCTGTAATTTAGAGTGGGTGTATCAAAGGTTATATTAGGGTGTGAGGAGGTGCATCAGATTATCACGTGGATGATGTCATCAGTGATGTCATCAGTGATGTCATTTGAGATGTCATCAGTGATGTCATCAGTGATGTCACTGACCATGTCATGAGTGATGTAATATGTGACGTCATCAGCAGTGCATTGCGGAGCGCGAGTTATAGTTAGCTGAACTAACTATAACGGGGGAATTTCTATGGTTTTGTACGAGTGAAATGTCCAACTAACTATAACTGTCCCTAAAACCTATGGTTTTTTCAGTGAATTTAAAGGTTTTTTAAATGCTAATTTCTAACTATAACGTGCCTGAAACCTATGGTTTTTTCAGTGAATTTCAAAGGTTTTTTAAATGCTAATTTCTAACTATAACGCCCCTAAAACCTATGGTTTTTTCAGTGAATTTCAAAGGTTTTGTAAATGACAATTTTTAAATGTATTAATTGTTATATTTATTTTTTTGATACTGATTTACTACATTTTTTTAAACTATTTTTACATATTTTATTTTTTAAATTACATTGTAATTACATTATACATTACATTACAAAATATACTTTCTCAGAATGAATTACTTTAGTTTAAATACTTTGCAAATAGGCAATAGACTTTTAAGTACAGTAGTTACAGTTGTTGCAATGGGCAACACAATTTCAAACACAATGCAACATTGAGCTCAATGTGAATTTCTAGTTAAATGCAATTAGTTACTTTATGGATTACTTTTCTAACCACAGGACTGGATCCTAGATTCAGTCCTGGGACATCTCCTGTAAACAGTTGAGTAAAAGCGTTTTGGTTACAGTAGTGATTTTTAAGGAATATTATTGTATTTTAAAAGTTGACAGAAACTTTTTCACATAGAATCACCAATGTTATCCTATGGGAGGAAATTCACTTAGCAGGTAAGTAGTGTTATCGTTACTTTTTCTTACTCAGTGGTGGATCCTGTATCCAGCACTGGTGCATCTCCTGTAAACAGTTGAAAGAATGCGTTTAAGTCATACAGGCGATTTTTAAGGAATATTTGTAGTTTGTGAAAATCGACACTTTGAAACTTTTCTGCTGAAAACCAGACAATGGATTCCAATGGAAGGAAATACAAGTTACTGGTAAGTACGGTTAGAATTACTTTTCAGGGTCAGTGCTGGGCTAAAAGATGCAGCACTGGGTTCTCTCCTGATAACAGATGAGTAAATCGGAATTCGTAGTTCAGCTGATTTTAGAGGAATATTATAAAGTTCCAAAACTCCACACTTAGAAGAATTTCCAAGTGAAACCAGTCAATGTTAGCCTATGGAAGGAAATTCAAGTTACTGGTAAGTACGGTTAAAATTACTTTTCAGGATCAGTACTGGGCTCAAAGATGCAGCACTGAGGTCTCTCCTGATAACAGGTGAGTAAATCGGAATTCGTAGTTCTGCTGATTTTAGAGGAATATTTGTATGTTTCAAAAATCGACACTTTGAAACTTTTCTGCTGAAAACCAGACAATGGATTCCTATGGAAGGAAATACAAGTTACTGGTAAGTACGGTTAGAATTACTTTTCAGGGTCAGTGCTGGGCTAAAAGATGCAGCACTGGGTTCTCTCCTGATAACAGGTGAGTACATCGGAATTCGTAGTTCTGCTGATTTTAGAGGAATATTTGTATGTTTCAAAAATCGACACTTAGAAACTTTTTCAGCAAAAAGCAGGCAATGATATCCTATGGAAGTAAATTCAATTTACTGGTAAGTACGGTTAGAATTACTTTTCAAGGTCAGTGCTGGGCTAAAAGATGCAGCACTGGGTTCTCGCCTGATAACAGGTGAGTAAATCGGAATTCGTAGTTCGGCTGATCTTAGAGGAATATTATAAAGTTCCAAAACTCCACACTTAGAAGAATTTCCAAGTGAAACCAGTCAATGTTAGCCTATGGAATGAAATTCAAATTACTGGTAAGTGCGGTTAAAATTACTTTTCAGGATCAGTATTGGGCTCAAAGATGCAGCACTGAGGTCTCTCCTGATAACAGGTGAGTAAATCGGAATTCGTAGTTCGGCTGATTTTAGAGGAATATTTGTATGTTACAAAAATCGACACTTAGAAACTTTTTCAGCAAAAAGCAGGCAATGATATCCTATGGAAGGAAATTCAAGTTACTGGTAAGTACGGTTAAAATTACTTTTCAGGATCAGTACTGGGCTGAAAGATGCAGCACTGAGGTCTCTCCTGATAACAGGTGAGTAAATCGGAAGTCGTAGTTCGGCTGATTTTAGAGGAATATTTGCACAATGGTGAAGGGAGGGGGCGGGGCCTGAGGTGACATCTGTGCAAACGCGCCCCATGGCGCGTTTTAAGTTGGGGATTAAGTCCCCTTGAATCATGAGGGTCCCTGGGGTCCAACTAGCCCACCCTGTACCTCCAGTATGCGCCAGGGAGCTGCGTTGCAGAGAGGTGTTCAGAGGCCACGCCCCTTTTGCACCTCTCTGCAACGCAGCTCTGTGGCGCTTTCTGGACGTACCTGGTGGGCTAGTTGGCCCTCAGGGACCCTCAGGATTGAAGGGGATTTCATTCCCCATCTTAAAATGCGCCACGGGGCCTGTTTGCACACATGTCGCCTGAAGCCCCGCCCCCTCCCTTCACCACTGTGCAAACGCGCCCCGTGGCGCGTTTTAAGTTGGGGGATTAAGTCCCCTTGAATCCTGAGGGTCCCTGGAGTCGAACTAGCCCACCATGTACCTCCAAAAGCGCCACAGAGCTGCGTTGTAGAGAGGTGTATAAAGGGGCGTGGCCTCTGTACACCTCTCTGCAACACAGCCCCCTGGCGCATACTGGAGGTTCCTGGTGGGCTAGTTGGCCCCCAGGGACCCCCAGTATTCAGGGGAATTACTTCCCCTTCTTAAAACACGCCAGGGGCGCGTTTGCACACTGCTGCAGGGAGGGGCGGGGCCTCCGGCACGATGCCGTTTTTTTTTTCCATTTCCTTTTTTTTTATGGGAGGGGGGATGCGTGGCCCCCCTTCCCTCAGCCACTTTTGGCCCCGAAAACCCCATCCCCCGGGGCCTGAGCATTTTTTTTGTTTTATTTAAAAAAAAATAAAAACGGGAAGGGGGCCGCGTTGCCCCCCTTCCCTGGGCCTCTATTGGCCCCGGGGACCCCATCCCCCGGGGCATGCCCTCTTTTTTATTTTTATTTTTAAAAAAATATTTGGAGGGGGGCTGCGTGGCCCCCCTCCTCAGGCCATTTAAGGCCCCGGGGACCCCATCCCCCGGGGCCGGCCTAGCCCTTTTTTTATAATTGGGGAGGGGGGCTGCGTGGCCCCCCTCCCGGGCCACTTATGGCCCCGGGGACCCCATCCCCGGGGCCTGGCCTCTCGTTGGAGACTGTGGGGGGTCCCCAATCCCCCCAGAGTCCCGGCCGGCTCCCCGCCTCCTGCGCGAGCCGGCATTGCTTTTCCACATGGGGAGCAGCTAACATGCTGCTCCCCGTGTGGAAAGTAATGGAGTGTGCATTTTGAAGAGAGAGCAGGTTTCCTGCTCTCTCTTTCAAAATGCAAACCAAGTTTGCTATGACAGGACGGGAGCCGCGATGCTCCCGTCCTGTCATAGCAAACTACAGTGTCCCGGGGGTAGGCACCCCAGGACACTGCAGGAGCCGGCCCTGGGGGTGGTGGTCCCCAGGGCCATCACTGGCTCCAGGAGGGGCCGCGCGGCCCCCTCCCAACTTGTTCAAAGTCCGGGGAGGTGGTGGTCCCCGGGGCTCTGGGGGTCCGTAACGGACCCCCATATTTAAATCTTTAGTGCCCGGGGAGGTGGCGGTCCCGGGGTGTGTGGGGGCTGGAGCCCCCACACAGGTTTTTAAATAAAAAAACAGCCCCGGGGTGGCGGTCCCGGGGCAGCGGGAGGGCGCACAGCCCTCCCGCCATCATTTTTAAAAAGCCCCGGGGTGGCGGCCCCGGGCTTGGGGGCCTTAGAGGCCCCCATAAACAATAAACCCACCCCCGCATGCCCCCGGGACTTGGGCCACCCGGGGGCAAATTTGCATCAAAGCGCGGGAGATCGAGCTTCGATTTTTTTCTCGGCAGGATCCGCGCACCCTGAGCGCATCCTGCCGATTTAAAAAAAATGCTTTTTTCTGCCCAGGGGTCCTTGTGGGACCCCTGAGCAGACCTAGGGGTCAGGGTGTTTCTACCCTGCCCCCTTTGCGCTTTGCGCACTTGTTTCTGTCCCTCGGTTCTACCGAGAGACAAAATGGCTGCCAACACTTCCTGATTTGGAGTGTTGACAGCCAATTAGCATGCAGCTCGTGATCGGGAGGGTGCGCAAATCCGACGCGGCCATAGATATATATGTGATTTTCCTTTTGATTTTCACAAGAACTACTGAACGGATTTACACCATTTAACAAAAAGGGTTCTTTCTGAACCAAGAACTACCTCTTTGCCAAATTTAGTGTAATTCCGTTCAGCAGTTCGGGCTGTAGCCGTGGCTAAAGTTTCCTATGGGAAAATAAATGGGGAAAACACGTTTTGGGACCCCCCTTTTTTCTCGGCCCCCGCTTGACGAATCACCCCGAAACTTTTAGGGTAGGAGCGGACCAGAGCGGGCCATAAAGTTTGAAAATTTCGCGAAGATTCGTCAACCGACGCAAGAGTTATTTCAAATAGAATGTCGCGGATTTCCTATGGAAAATAGGTCCTAACTATAACTATCTACTGGCGACCGCCAGTAGATAATATATACACACATATATACATATATATTTATATATATAGGTAGTTATAGTTAGGACCTCGTTTCTATTCAAAAAGCTTTTTTTCTTTTGCCAATATCTTTGGCGCCATTTGACGAATCTTCGTGAAAATTTCAAAACTAATGGTTTACACAGATCAGCTCCTGTCTTGAAAGTTTAGGGGTGATTCGTCAAGAGGGGGCCGAGAAAAAAGGGGGGTCCTAAAACGCGTTTTCTCCATGTTAATTTTTATAGGAAGTTTAGACACAGCTACAGCCTGAACTGCTGAACACAATTACACCAAATTTAGCAAAAAGGTAGCTCTTGGTTCGGAAAGCAACCTTTTTTTTAAATGGTGTAAATCCGTTCAGTAGTTCCTGAGAAATTCAAAAATAAAAAATATCGATATCTGGTGGCCAAGGAGGATTCGCGAACCCTCCCGAGCATGAGCTTCATTTTGATTGTGGCAGCCATTTTGTGACTCGGTTGAATAGAGTCACAAGGAAAGAGGTAAATAAATGTTATAAATGAAGAAAAGGGGGCAGGGTAGAAACACCCTGGCCCCCAAGGCCTGGTCAGGGGGTCGGCCAAAAAAAGCATTTGTTTTATTTTTTTGGCGGAAGTCGCGCTGGTTGCGCGAATCCTGCGAGAATTTTTTTTTAAAATGAAGCGCGGTCTCCCGTTCTTAGTTTTAATGAGCTCCCAGGTGGGCCAGGTCCCGGGGGCATTTCTGAATATTTATGTGGGGCCCTTGCAGAGACCCCCGCAGCCCTGGGGACTGCCACTTCCCCGGGGCGATAATTATTGAAATGTGGAGGGGCTCGCGGCCCCCCGCAACCCCAGGGACCGCCACCTCCCCGGGGTTTTATTTTTATTTTTCAAAAAAAGCGTGGGGGGGCTCCTGCCCCCTCACACAGCCCCGGGAACCGCCACCTTCCAGGGGATTTAATTTATATATGCGGGGGGCACGTTGCCCTCCCGCAGCCCCTGGGACCGCCACCTCCCTGGGGCTGTGTTAAAAATAAACTAGTGTGGGGGGGTCAAGCCCCCCCACTCGCCCCGGGGACCACCACCCCCTGGGGCTCTAATTAAAAGAAGCTGGGGGTCCGTTGCGGCCCCCCGGCCCCAGAGACCACCACCTCCCCGGGGCTTTGTTTACGTTGGAAGGGGGCCGCACGGCCCCTCTCTTGGAGCCCTAGGTGGCCCTGGGACCTCCACCCCCCCCAGGGCCAGCTCCGGCAATGTCCCGGGGTGCCCACCCCGGGACATTGCAGCTTGCAATGACAGGGCGGGAGCACAGCTCCCGCCCTGTCATTGCAAACACTGCTTTGCTTCATGGAAGCGAGAGCAGGAAAACTACTCTCGCTTCCATGAAGCGAAGCAGTTTTCTTTTGGACAAGGGGAGCTGCATGGCAACTGTTCCCCTTGTCCAAAAGCAATGCCGGTTCCCGCAGGAGGCGGGGAGCTGGCTGGGACCGCGGGGGCATTGGGGCTCCTCGTGGTCCCCAACATGTGGCCAGGCCCCGGGGGATGGGGTCCCCGGGGCCAATAGTGGCCCAGGGAAGGGGGGCCATGTAGCCCCCCTCCTGTTTTAAAAAAAAAAAAAACAGAGGCAAAGTTCCAGGGGATGGGGTCCCCAGGACCAAAAAAGGCCTTAGGAGGGGGGCTGTGCAGTCCCCCTCCTTTTAAATTTTATAAATAATTTATTTACATATAGATGGCCATGCCCCGGGGGATGGGGTCTACGGGGCCGAAAGTGGCCAAGGGAAGGGGGGCCACGCAGCCCTCCTTCCGTAATATTGGGTTTTAAAAAAAAAAAATAGGAGGTAATGCCCCGGGGGATGGGGTCCCCGGGGCGAATACTGAATAATGGAAGTGGGGTGGTTTTTTTTCTTTCTATTTTGGAGTCGCAACCCCAACGTGGCTCTCAGCATGGCCCACCATGTAACATCGCGTCAGATTCGCGGATCCTCCTCAAATAAATAATTTAGTAGTATATAATTTAGAAGGTAGTGTTGCATTTGTGAAGTTGTTTTAAAGAGGTAGTGTGATTGAAGTTAATGATAAGATTAAAATTGATAGAGTTAGTAAAAATATATAAAATTAAAAATTAATACTTAAACTTGAAAAGTGTATTGTGTAGTAGTACATTGAATTCATGCTTTTGCAGATTCGCGACGGGTGCGCAAATCCACCAAAAATTTAAAAAGAGTATGTATGTGTTAAAAAAATATAGATTCACTATTGTGTTATAGGGTGGCTCTAAAAAGAGCCCTTGTTTCTATTATGAGTTTCTTGTAGCTACATGTAAGTGCGGATACACAGCTTTAGGTTGTTGAGAAAGACTCTGTTTCCTTGATCTGTGAAGTATACTCCATCACTTCTGTAGATGTCATCCATATCAAAACGTAGATTGTTGTTATAGATGGAGCCCATCCTACGGTCTCTGAGGTAAGCAGAAACAGCTTTATTGACATTCTTCCTAGCTTTCTCAATCTGTGGACAGATTTGATTTGACCACTTCCATTTCTATCTTTGGCATATATTAGGGTATCATCCACAATAAGGAGCATAAGAGGGAATTACAAAACAGGTCGCCCTCCACTCGTAACAACAATATATCAATAAAGACCTGATTTGTACATGGACAAGTAATCTTTCCAAGGAACCCAAAGGCAGGGTAGTAAACTCTCCGCCCAAAGACTGGCTTCTAAAAAATGCCGCTTGCAGCTGGGCCTTGGTGTCCTAATTTAAATGTTTGTCAATCAACCCCGCTTGTATCCCCATATTTTAGTGCATATGAAGAAAAAATGTGTGAAAGGTCTGAAAGTACCTCACGTAAACATCGCCAAGGGAACTGCTGGTAGGTACTCACCAGTATGCTCAAGTTTTTTCATCATTGGTGACTTTCAAGACCGTGAAAAATCAAATCAGTGTCAAGTATAAGTTTTAAGAAGTGTGAAAAAAGAAGAACATAGTGATGTGTGAAAGGATGCGCAACAAGTGCTTGTCGTGTGCTATCCCGCTAAGACCCCATAGTGAGAGAAAAGGTAAACTCGCTTCTCCAAGCTAAAATGAGTTGTGACTCACTCGCAACAATGCCAACTTTATTAGATGCCGTGAGTCCACTCAGGTTAAAAAAGAAAACACAATGTTGCAGACCACTTCAATTAGGGAAGAGAGGTACAGTTGAATTATGCCACATAATTTTTGGTGTTTGCTTGAAATGGAAAGTGTATTCTGTGAATGTTTGAGGTGTGCATAGTGTTGTGATTGAAGAAAGTCTTTACTAGGAGATATATTGTGATGTGTGTTATGTATCTAAAGATGGTAGATGTATAAAACACATGTATCTATTTGTATATTTCTTTTATATATGATGCTGCTAGCAAAAGGTACAGACATATGCATGCATGCTTTCAGGAATATGGTGAGACTTACAGTTGAGACATGTGAAGGGTTTCTGCTTTATTTTTGGCTAGGTGTAACACTCTAAGTAGTTGTCAAATGGTAAAGCTGCAGCACAAAAGTGAAGTTTAAGACATGTTTGCAGAGAGATTAGTTATTAGACTAATTTGTGTGAGTCTGTGGAAAGCTACACTTCAAATATACCACATAACTTTTAGTATCTGTTTCAAATTTGAAGTGAAGTCTGTCTAGTTTTAAGATGTGGATGGTGTTGTGAGTGAGGTATGTCTCTACTTGCAAATGTATTATGGTACGTGTTATACGTCTGATGATGTTAGATTTATAAAATACAGGTATACATCTATTTGTATGTTTCTTTTATATATGATGGTACTGGGAAAAGGTACAGACACATGCATGCATGCTTTTAGAAATATGGGGAGACTTACAAGAGAGATATGTGAAGTGTTGCTGCTTTGTTCTTAGCTATGCTCAATACCTGATTAGTAGTAGAATAGTGAAGCAGCAGCAGTAGAAAAGTGATGTTTAAGATATGTTGGGTGAGGAATTAGTGATAATGGTACTTTATTAGAGTCTGTGTAAAACTTCACTTGAAGTATGCTGCATAATTTTAGGTGTGTGTTTGAAATGTTAAGTGTAGTCTGTCAAGTTTTAAAGCCTTTATGGTCTAGTGAGTGAGGTATGTCTCTACTTACACATGTATTGTTATGCTTTTGGCAATAGGTACAGATAGAAGCATGCATGGTTTAAGGAATATGGTGAGACTTACGGCAGAGATATGTGATAGGTTGCTGTTGTATATTTGTCTAGGCGCAACATTCTGAGTATTCGTAGAATGGTGAAGCTGCAGCACAGAAGTGAGTTTTAAGATATGTTGGCAGAGGGATTAGTGATTAGGCTACTTTCTATAGGTCTGGGGAAATGTGTACTAGAAGCACTCCGCAGAAATGTAGGTCTCTCTTTGAATTGTAAAGTGCAGTCTGTCAAGTTTTAAGTTTAAGGTCTGCATGGTCTTGTGATTGCTGTATGTCTGTACTTGCACATGTATTCTCATGTCTGCTATGCATGTGAAGATACTAGATGTATAAAATTCAGGTATACATCTATTTGTATATTTCTTTTAGATATGATGATGATTTGAAAAGGTAGAGACATATGCATGCATGCCTTCAACAATATGGAGAGACTTACAGTTGATGCATGTAATAATAGACTGCTGCTTTATATTTGCCTAGGCCCAACACCCATGCACTTATAAAATCACCCAAGCACTACCCATGCAGTCTTCCAATCATCCAGGCACTACCTATGCACTACTCCAATCACCCAGGCACTACCCCTGTACTCATGCAATCACCCAGCCAGTACACATGCACTTATAAAATCACCCAGGCACTACACGTGCACTCCTCCAATCACTCAGCCACTACACCTGTACTCCTCCAATCACACAGCCAGTACCAATGCACTTATAAAATCACCCAGGCACTACCTATGCACTCCTCCAATCACCCAGGCACTACCACTACACTCATGCAACCACCCAGACATTACCCCTGCACTCATGCAATCACCCAGACATTACCCCTGCACTCATGCAATCACCTAGGCATTACCCATGCACTCCTTCAATCACTCAGGTAGTACCCATGCACTTATAAAATCACCCAGGCACTACCTATTCGCTCCTCTAATCACCCAGGCACTACCCCTGCACTCATGCAATCACCCAGGCGTTACCTATGCATTCCTCCAATCACCCAGGCTCTACCCCTACACTCATGCAATCAGCTAGAAATTACCCCTACACTCATGCAATCACCCAGACACTACCTATGCACTTATGCAATCACCCAGGCACTACCCCTGCACTGATGCAATCACCCAGGCTGTACCTATGCACTCATGCAATAACCCAGGCACTACCCTTGTACTCATACAATCACCCAGGCACTAGCTATGCACTCATACAATAACCCAGGCACTACTCTTGCACTCCTACAATCACCCAGCCAGTACCCATGCACTTATAAAATCACCCAGGCACTACCTATGCACTCCTCCAATCACCCAGGCACTAACACTACACTCATGCAAGCACCCAGACATTACTCCTGCACTCATGCAATCACCCAGATATTACTCATGCACTCCTCCAATTACCCAGACATTACCCTTGCACTCATGCAATTACCTAGGCATTACCCATGCACTCCTTCAATCACTCAGGCAGTACCCATGCACCTATAAAATCACCCAGGCACTACCTATGAACTCCTCTAATCACCCAGGCACTACCCCTGCACTCATGCAATCACCCAGGCGTTACCTATGCATTCCTCCAATCACCCAGCCAGTACCCATACACTTATACAATCACCCAGGCACTACCTATGCACTCATGCAATCACCCAGGCAGTACCTCTGCACTCCTCCAATCACCCAAGCACTATCCATGCACTCCTCCAATCACCCAGACATTACCCCTGCACTCATGCAATCACCCATGCATTAGCTATGCACTCCTCCAATCACCCAGACACTATCCTTGCACTTCTCCAATCACCCAGGCAGTATCCATGCAGTCCTCCAATCACCCA
Organism: Calotriton arnoldi; assembly: GCA_963921515.1. Lineage (NCBI taxonomy): Eukaryota > Metazoa > Chordata > Amphibia > Caudata > Salamandridae > Calotriton > Calotriton arnoldi. Next base: position 98,348 of record CAWUFW010018646.1, on the reverse strand, counting down.
GGCAGTACCCATGCACTTATAAAATCACCCAGGCACTATCTATGCACTCATGTAATCACCCAGGCACTACTCATGCACTCCTCCATGCACACAGACATTACCCCTGCACTCGTGAAATCACCTAGGCATTACTCATGCACTCCTTCAATCACTCAGGTAGTATCCATGCACTTATAAAATCACCCAGGCACTACCTATTCACTACTCTAATCACCCAGGCACTACCCCTGCACTCATGCAATCACCCAGGCGTTACCTATGCATTCCTCCAATCACCCAGGCTCTACCCCTACACTCATGCAATCAGCAAGACATTACCCCTACACTCATGCAATCACCCAGACACTACCTATGCACTTATGCAATCACCCAAGCACTACCCCTGCACTCATGCAATCACCCAGGCTGTACCTATGCACTCATACAATAACCCAGGCACTACCCTTGCACTCATGCAATCACCCAGGCACTACTCTTGCACTCCTACAATCACCCAGGCACTATCTATGCACTCCTCCAATCACCCAGCCAGTCCCCATCCACTTATAAAATCACCCAGGCACTACCTATGCACTCCTCCAATCACCCAGGCACTAACACTACACTCATGCACCCACCCAGACATTACTCCTGCACTCATGCAATCACCCAGACATTACTCATGCACTCCTCCAATTACCCAGACATTACCCTTGCACTCATGCAATCACCTAGGCATTACCCATGCACTCCTTCAATTACTCAGGCAGTACTCATGCACTTATAAAATCACCCAGGCACTACCTATGCACTCCTCTAATCACCCAGGCACTACCTATGCACTCCTCCAATCACCCAGGCACTAACACTACACTCATGCAACCACCAAGACATTACTCCTGCAATCACCCAGACATTACTCATGCACGCCTCCAATTACCCAGACATTACCCTTGCACTCATGCAATCACCTAGGCATTACCCATGCACTCCTTCAATTACTCAGGCAGTACTCATGCACTTATAAAATCACCCAGGCACTACCTATGCACTCCTCTAATCACCCAGGCACTACCTATGCACTCCTCCAATCACCCAGGCACTAACACTACACTCATGCAACCACCCAGACATTACTCCTGCACTCATGCAATCACCCAGACATTACTCATGCACTCCTCCAATTACCCAGACATTACCCTTGCACTCATGCATTCACCTAGGCATTACCCATGCACTCCTTCAATTACTCAGGCAGTACCCATGCACTTATAAAATCACCCAGGCACTACCTATGCACTCATGCAATCACCCAGGCAGTACCCCTGCACTCATGCAATCACCCAGGCACTACCTATGCACTCATGCAATAACCCAAGCACTACACTTGCACTCCTCCAATCACCCAGACATTACCCCTGCACTCATGCAATCACCCATGCATTAGCTCTGCACTCCTCCAATCACCCAGACACTATCTTTGCACTTCTCCAATCACCCAGGCAGTATCCATGCAGTCCTCCAATCACCCAGGCAGTACCCATGCACTTATAAAATCACCCAGGCACTATCTATGCACTCATGTAATCACCCAGGCACTACTCATGCACTCCTCCATGCACCCAGGCATTACCCCTGCACTCATGCAATCACCTAGGCATTACCCATGTACTCCTTCAATCACTCAGGTAGTACCCATGCACTTATAAATTCACCCAGGTAATACCTATTCACTCCTCTAATCACCCAGGCACTACCCCTGCACTCATGCAATCACCCAGGCATTACCTATGCATTCCTCCAATAACCCAGGCTCTACCCCTACACTCATGCAATCAGCTAGACATTACCCCTACACTCATGCAATCACCCAGACACTACCTATGCACTCATGCAATCACCCAGGCACTACCCCTGCACTCATGCAATCACCCAGGCTGTACCTATGCACTGATGCAATAACCCAGGCACTACCCTTGCACTCATGCAATCACCCAGGCACTAGCTATGCACTCATACAATAACCCAGGCACTACTCTTGCACTCTTCCAACCACCCAGGCATTATATATGCACTCCTCCAATCACTCAGCCAGTACCCATGCACTTATAAAATCACCCAGGCACTACCTATGCACTCCTCCAATCACCCAGGCACTAACACTACACTCATGCAACTACCCAGACATTATTCCTGCACTCATGCAATCACCCAGACATTACTCATGCACTCCTCCAATTACCCAGACATCACCCTTGCACTCATGCAATCACCTAGGCATTACCCATGCACTCCTTCAATCACTCAGGCAGTACCCATGCACTTATAAAATTACCCATGCACTCCTTCAATCACTCAGGCAGTACCCATGCACTTATAAAATCACAGAGGCACTACCTATGCACTCCTCTAATCACCCAGGCACTACCCCTGCACTCATGCAATCACCCAGGTGTTACCTATGCATTCTTCCAATCACCCAGCCAGTATCCATACACTTATAAAATCACCCAGGCACTACCTATGCACTCATTCAATCACCAAGGCAGTACCCCTGCACTCATGCAATCACCCTGGCACTACCTATGCACTCATGCAATAACCCAAGCACTATCCTTGCACTCCTCCAATCACCCAAGAACTATCCAGGCACTCCTCCAATCACCCAGACATTACCCCTGCACTCATGCAATCACCCATGCATTAGCTATGCACTCCTCCAATCACCCAGGCACTATCCTTGCACTTCTCCAATCACCCAGGCAGTATCCATGCAGTCCTCCAATCACCCAGGCAGTACCCATGCACTTATAAAATCACCCAGGCACTATCTATGCACTCATGTAATCACCCAGGCACTACTCATGCACTCCTCCATGCACCCAGGCATTACCCATGCACTCTTCCAATCTCCCAGGTACTACCCCTGCAGTCATACAATCAAACAAGCATTACCCATGCACTCCTTCAATAACTCAGGCAGTACCCATACACTCCTCCAATCACCCAGGCATAACCCAAGCACTCCTTCAATCACCCAGCCACTACCCATACACGTATATAATCACCCAGGCATTACCCTTGCACTTCTCCAATGACCCAGGCAGTATCCATGCAGTCCTCTAATCACCCAGCCAGTACCCATTCACTTATAAAATCACCCAGGCACTATCTATGCACTCATGCAATCACCCAGGCACTACACTTGCGCTCCTACAATCACCCAGGCACTACCCCTGTACTCTTACAATCCCCCAGCCAGTACCCATGCACTTATAAAATCACCCAGACATTACTCATGCACTCCTCCAATCACCCAGACATTACCCCTGCACTCATGCAATCACCTAGATATTACCCATGCACTCCTTCAATCACTCAGGCAGTACCCATGCACTTATAAAATCACCCAGGCACTACCTATGCACTCCTCCAATCACACAGGCACTACCCCTACACTCATGCAATCTGCTAGACATTACCCCTACACTCATGCAATCACCCAGGCATTACCGATGCACTCCTATAATCCCCCAGTCATTACCCCTGCACTCATGCAATCACCAATGCATTAGCTATGCACTGCTCCAATCACCCAGGCACTACCCTTGCACTCCTCCAATCACCCAAGCAGTATCTATGCACTCCTCCATTCACTCAGACAGTACCCATGCACTTATAAAATCACCCAGGCCCTACCCTTGCACTCATACAATCACCAGGCAGTATCTATGCACTCCTCCATTCACTCAGACAGTACCCATGCACTTCTAAAATCACCCAGGCCCTACCCTTGCACTCATACAATCACCCAGGCCCTACTGTTGCACTCATCTATTCACCTAGGCACTACTCATGCACTCATCTATGCCTTCAGGCACTATTCATGCACTTATCCATGCACTCAAGCTCTACCTCCGCACTCATGCAATTAACCAGTCACTATCCATCCTCTCCTCCAATCACCCAGGCACTACTGTTGCACTCATCTATTCACCTAGGCACTACTCCTGCACTCATTCCATTAACACATGCACTCATAAAATCATTCAGGCAGTACCTATGCATTCATGCAATCAGCCAGTCACTATCCATCCTCTCCTCCTATTACCCAGGCACTACCCTTGCACCCATAAAATCACCCAGGCCCTACTGTTGAATTCATCTATTCACCTAGGCACTACTCATGCACTCATCTATGGCTTCAGGCACTATTCATGCACTTATCCATGCACTCAAGCTCTACCTCTGCACTCATGGAACTTATACAATCACCCAAGCACTACCCATGGAGTCATGCAATCACTCAGGCACACCCATCACATGCCTCAGCTGTAGGTCTCACCTTATTTCTGAAATAATGTATACATATGTCTGTACCTTTTGCTAGCAAATTCATATATAAAAGTAATATACAAATAGATGTATACTGTGTTTTATATGTCTATCAACTTCATATGCATGATATGTATCAAAATGCATATGCAAGTAGAGACATACCTCAGTCACAAGACTATAAAGGCTTTGACAGATTGCACTTTACATTTCAAACACACACCTATATTTATGTGGCATACTTCAAGTGAACTTTTTCACAGATTTTTACAAAGTACCATAATCACTAATTTCTCACCCAGCTTATCTTAAACATCACTTTTCTACTGCTGCCGCTTCACTATTCTACTACTAATCAGGTATTGAGCATAGCTAAGTGCAAAGCAGCAACCTTTCACATGTCTCTGCTGTAAGTCTCCCCATATTTCTAAAAGCATGGATGCATGTGTCTGTACCTTTTTTAGTGGCATCATATCTAAAAGAAGTATAAAAATGGATGTATAACTGTGTTTTACACATCTAGCATCTTCAGATGGATAACGCATATCAGAATACATGTGTTAACAGAGACATACTTCAGTTAGAACATGGATACCATGGATACCTTATAACTTGAGAGACTGCACTTCATATTTTAAACAGACAACTACATTTATGCGGTGTAGTTTAAGAGTGCCTTTCCACACACTCATTCAAATTAGCTTAATCACTAATCCATTTCCTAAGATGTGTTAAACCTCACTTTTGTGCTGGAGCTTCACCATTCTGTGACTCGTTATGGTGTTGGGCCTAATATAAAGCAGGAATGTGTCACATATCTCAGCTGTTAGTCTCACCATATTTCTGAAAGTATGCATGCATATGTCTGTACCTTTTGTTAGCAGCATCATATATAAAAGAAACATCGAATTAGATGTATACTTGTGTTTTATACGTCTAGCATCTTCATAAGCATAATACGTATCAGAATACATGTTGAAGTAGAGACATACCTTAGTCACAACACCATGCAGACCTTAAAAGTTGACAGACTGCACTTCACATTTGAAGCAGATAATGAAAAATATGCGGTATATTTGAAGTGTACCTTTCCACAGACTCATACAAAGTATCGTAATAACTAATCCATCTCCTAACATGCCTTAAACCTCACTTTTGTGCTGCTGCTTCACCATTTTAGCAGTGCTCAGAGTGTTGGGCCTAGCCAAATATAAAGCAAAAACCTATCACATGTCTCAGCTGTAAGTCTCACCATATTCTGCAAACCATATATGCATATGTCTGTACCTTTTAAATTGAAAGTATTTGTTTATTTATAGATGAGAATATTTGTAAATAATTATTTTAATATTATAAAATAATTTTTAGAAAGTTTTTTAAGTTTTCTTTTTTTTCAGATATTCTCCATTATTATTAAGAATGATTCAGTATGACAAGAAAAGTTCAAAAGATAAGACAACAAACAAAACAGTACTATTTAAAGGAGAGAGAAAAGCAGAAATTAGATGAAGTACAACATGTGACATTGAAGAAAAAGACTTCTGATAAGAGAACTAAAGAATTTGTTAAAAGACTTTTAAAGAACGTAATTAATTTTCAAAATGGGGAAAAGAGAAAGAAAAGTTGTACAACCAATCAGAAGGAAACGAAAAAAGGACAAATTAATGGAAAATCAGGTTATGGGAAAATAATCTATGTTGAAAGAAGGATGAGAGAATATAAATACATTAGGAAGAAAATTTATAAAAGTAGAGTACTACAAAATGTATTGAAAGATTGTAAAAAATATAAACGAAGATCAGCATCTTACAAGAAAAAACAATGAAAATTGTTTATATTGGTATTGAAGAGAATGAAAACATTGAATAAAAAATGCACTTTAAGAAGGAGAAAAGCAAAAGAAAAAGACTGGTTAATAGAAGTAACTTTTGCAAAACAAATTCGGGTGAATGGAAGCACACTTCTAGTACTGAACCTTTTTTTAATGAAGAAAGCTATTTTCAACAAAGTACATTAGTTCATGCAGTTGATACCAGTGGTCGTTGTTATGAGGTAAAAGATGATTGTCCAATTGAAAAAGAAAAGATGGTTCCTAGAAATGTGGAAGAAGTAATAGCTGAAGAAGTTCAAGGGAGACATACACAAGCTCCAGTGTATAAGTGGGTTTGTAGTAGTATTTGTAGTATACGACAGAAATCTATTGATATATTACGAATTTTCTTACGAGATTATGGAAGAAAAATTGTTAAACAGAAGATGAATATGTTGCAAGGACAAGATCCTTGTAAGGTGAGAAAATATACAAACTTGCAGGGTCATTCTCTGGCTTGTCTTTCTAGACAAGTGTGTCAAAGTACTTTTCATCATTTAAGAATGTTAGTAGTACATCATTCAGAAATGCGTAAGTTAGTAAGAAGATTGTACTACATAAAAAGTCCTGCATTATCTTTAAGTGAAATAAACACAGCTCTTTTGCATGGTTCAGTATCGGATGTAAAAAAAGCTTCTGATGATATACAGTTTTGTTTCTTTGGTTCACAAGAGGAGTGTAGAGAAAGTGAGAGTTTGATAAGTGTAGGTGTTGAAGAACAGGTGGAAGATATTACTATTGAGAAGTTTGCAGAAGAAAATACAAAGTTTAAGGTACTTTCATGTGAAAAACCAAACTATAGGGGTCATTACGATGACTGGCGGATCGCCACCGCCTATATGGCGGTGGCGATCCGCCCGCCATTCCCCTCCGCCCGCATGCCATTTTCCCCCCGCCACATTCCTATGGTGGGGGGGAGCCCGGCGGACGGAAGGACCGTCCGGCGGTTTTCCGCCGGTCACACAGGTGACCGGGCGGAATAGGGCAGTAATATGGTGGCGGTGTCTGCAACACACCGCCATCCATATTAGGATGGTTGCGGAGAGCAGCCTTTCCATGGCGGCAATGCCGCCATGGAAAGGCATACGGTCTTCGTATGCGGGCCCCCATATGGTTGGGGGGTGGGGGGTGCACATGGGGGGTACCTATAGTACCCCCCTGCATTGGCATGGACAAGGTGGCAGGCACCGCGCGGTGCCTGTCACCTTGTGCATGCCAATGCATGACGTGCATTCCCAGCATTGTGGCGGGAGGTGCTGTGAACACCGCCCGCCACAATGTTGGGAATAGGGGATGCCACCACCACCGTGTCGGTAGCATCCTAATACTCGCGTCGGGACCGCCGCTCCTATGGCGGACGGTCCCATTCATCGTAATGTGCCCCTAAGTTTGTATTTGTTGTCGACGTACTCACTATAGAAATCATTCATTCAAAATCTTTATTTGGCTATTAAAGAATAAAACAGCCATAAAAGTACATACAATAAAATGCAACTAAAAGAATAAAGACATAGGTGTCGATTCCGATCTCGGCCGGAAGCGCACCGAATACGATTCGTCCGGAAAAAATACGAGCCGAACGCGTTTTTCCCCGAACGATTCGAACAGTCGTCCGAGCGAGCGAGCATTACTGCTAAAATTCCGAGCGAGCCGTACGTTCCCATTCCAGCTCCAGTTCCCCGACCGAGCTGGATCCGTAAACGCCGATTCGAGTCGCACGGAAGTAAATACACGGAAGTAAATACACAGCACCTTCCGGCCGGACTAGTACGATGCACACTCCGTACGCGCCGAACTGGTCGCTACGTCCGGCACGTCAGAGCATCCGGGAGAGCTGCAGATAAGCTCCGATTCGCGCCACAAGACTATCCACGGCAACGAGACGAACAAGCCAGCTACGAGTACGAGTCGAAGCCACGAGAAACCCGAACGAGACGAACCAACCATGAATCCCATCGCGCAGGTCCTACCAATACTGTACTTCTATTACCGGAACCGGTACGGATGCGTACGGCGCAGACGGTAAGTCAGACACCCACTACACAAACAAACGACACGTACCCGGCATATGTCACACACACATAGGGATGCAGAAATGATGTACACTAGCAACAGCAGAACCATAGCGGCGGGATGGCTATCACCAATGCCATACACACCCATAGGGGCCTGATGGCTACCACTACCACCACCCCTACTCATGGGGGGATGTATGCCTACCACTACCACCACCCCTACTCATGGGGGGCTGGATGCCTGTCACTACCATCATCCCCACTCATAGCGGGATGGATGCCTACCACTACCACCACCCCTACTCATGGGAGGCTGGATGCCTACCACTACCACCACCACTACTCATGGGGGCCTGGATGCCTACCACTACCACCACCCCTACTCATAGGGGGATGGATGCCTACCATTACCACCACCCCTACTCATGGGGGGCTGGATGCCTACCACTACCACCGTCCCTACTCATGGGGGCCTGGATGCCTACCACTACCACCACCCCTACTCATGGGGGGATGGATGCCTACCACTACCACCACCCCTACTCATGGGGGCTGGATGCCTGTCACTACCACCATCCCCACTCATAGGGGGATGGATGCCTACCACTACCACCACCCCTACTCATGGGGGGCTGGATGCCTACCACTACCTCCACCCCTACTCATGGGGGCCTGGATGCCTACCACTACCACCACCCCTACTCATGGGGGGATGAATGCCTACCACTATCACCACCCCTACTCATGGGGGGCTGGATGCCTGTCACTACCACCATCCCCACTCATAGGGGGATGGATGCCTACCACTACCACCACCCCTACTCATGGGGGATGGATGCCTACCACTACCACCACCACTACTCATGGGGGCTGGATGCCTGTCACTACCACCATCCCCACTCATAGGGGGATGGATGCCTACCACTACCATCACCCCTACTCATGGGGGATGGATGCCTACCACTACCACCACCCCTACTCATGGGGGCCTGGATGCCTACCACTACCACCACCCCTACTCATGGGGGGCTGGATGCCTGTCACTACCACCATCCCCATTCATAGGGGGATGGATGCCTACCATTACCACCACCCCTACTCATGGGGGGCTGGATGCCTACCACTACCACCACCCCTACTCATGGGGGCCTGGATGCCTACCACTACCACCACCCCCACTCATGGGGGGCTGGATGCCTGTCACTACTACCATCCCCACTCATAGGGGATGGATGCCTACCACTACCACCACCCCTACTCATGGGGGCTGGATGCCTGTCACTACCACCACCCCTACTCATGGGGGCCTGGATGCCTACCACTACCACCACCCCTACTCATGGGGGTTGGATGCCTGTCACTATCACCACCCCTACTCATGGGGGCCTGGATGCCTACCACTACCACCACCCCTACTCATGGGGGCCTGGATGCCTACCACTACCACCACCCCTATTCATGGGGGGATGGATGCCTAGCACTACTACCATCCCCACTCATAGGGGGATGGATGCCTACCACTACTATCATCCCCACTCATAGGACGGGTAATGCATGACACAACCAGCATACTCCAACATAAGGAATGTCAGCAAAAGACATCCCCCCAACATCATGACAAGAGTGTGTAGTCTGTGTCAAATGCCTACAACTCTGAACATGACATTGAAAAAACAATGTGACCCCCTATCACATGTGTCACACAAAAATGTGTGTGGCCTTCACAATGCAAGCAGAACATGACCACTGTGGGAATGGGGTCTAAACCCCCATCATCACAGTGACCAAAAGGTAAGTGTGGGGTCCATAGCTGAAGCACATTTTGAACATTGTGGCAATGGGGTCTAAACCCCCATCATCACAGTGACCAAAAGGTAAGTGTTGTCATGGAAAAAGCTGCAACTGCCAAACAGCATGGATGATTCCTGGTCACAGAACAACAAACACATCAGTGGCAAAGCAGTGGTTGTGTCCCATAGCAACATAGATTGGGTGAGGCAAACAGTGCAGTGCAAATAAAACATACCTTTGGCCATGTGCAGACAAACATCACCCATGGGGACTGACATTGTCTCCATTTATCTATTACACAATGCCAGAAGTGACCATCATAATGCAGACCCACATATCTGCACTAATGGACACACAAATGTAGATATCCTGTGGAGACTGTAGATGTGAGGTGAACAAATACCATACCATGGCAGCAATGGGACATACAAACCATGATTATTGTGCTGACTGATGACCTAGGAGTCCCAGGGACAGCAGGGGAAATCCTCCAAACAACATACAGGCAATGGCACACTAAAGATATGCCAATGCAGTGGTGCAGATGCACAAACACAAACAGGCAGCCTCACACTGCATATCAAACACAACAGGTGATGGGGGGTGTGCCAGTGTCCCCAGGCAACCACACAACACATGAGGAGGCCTGAATTCCAATTACACAGATGTGTATACAGTGCCATACAAAAGTAACTCATGGATCGGATTCCCCTATGTGGGCAATCAGGCATTGTTAGATGAGAGGGAGCCCAAATTACACATGTCACACAAGCTTGTAGGAACAGCAACTAACACAGCAAGAGACAGACCCACCACAGCACTACCCCCAGGGACCCCACATTGTGGTGACACTAGCCTGCATGATAATCCCACTGTGATGACAAAGGTAGATGTCGTTCACACTGTGAACCACAGCCATGTGTCCTGAGCAACAAACTACCATCACACCTACACAAGCACAAATCAATCAGCACGGCCTGTCAGATAAGGCCAATATGGAGGTAGGGGTCTAGCCGTGCAACAACTCACATTTGCACACACTCAACACCACACACCTTGATCTCCACCAATGTGCAGCAGTGAAGCTCACATGGACTGGTGACATTGCACATGCACCCATGACAATCCCAGGGGTGGTTGTGGGAACTAAGGTGCAGAAACCCATCACACCTGGCCAGTCAACAAGACTTGTGAATGTCTGACACACTGCACAGTACGCGGTACATGGGCATGACGTGAAATCCACCCCAATCAATGGGATCCCGGCCACAGTCACACACCAATGAAGAAGCCAAGGTGACCCACAAAGAACACACGTAGACAACTTCCAACATTGCAGCTCTGACCCTGAGGAGTGGCAGCAGTCACACACACAAAGTGTCACAATCACTGAAAGCTACCACAAACTGTAAATTACATGACTTGTGTAACCAACAAGTGCCAAGGGAAATCCTGACTGTGTCCCATCTGCGTTTGCCCACATCCCCAGCCCTGACAACAAAGACAACTAGGGATGACGACCTGATGAACATTAGTTTGCCATGCACCCACATCACGGAGAAACCAGGTCCAAGATGCTGGATGAACACAGGGCAACTCAGCAAGCATCACAAACAGGAACATCCGAAGGGACACAGCCTGTGTAGGAAAAGGGAAGGGAACACACACAGACATGCTTACACAACACACAACACGGGCCCAGGCAATGTCACGGGATTACACACTGCCATGAGGGCACTCCACTCCTGTGGAAGGTCCGCTGTGCCAAACCTTGTCTGTGCACGACTCAAACATGTCAGCAGAACACTCGGTCAGTGAGTCAACAATTACAACACACTGAAGGCTCTGCTCACATCAGCCTGGGTACAGGAGTGTCACTTCAGTCATCTGCATATACCCAAAACACGTGTCAAGCAAGTTGCAAAGTCTACACAGATGAGTCCTTCAACAATGATGTGCTAAACTGCATGTCCAGTGGAGATGGGCACACAGTCAGGGAAATAGAAATATTGAACAGTGGTAAGCCCACCAGATGTGCATGAGTGTAAGCCACAGATGTTAAATTACAAATGCAAAACGTACATCCCTGTGTCAAATGCTGAACATTACACCCTCAGGGGCAGATCTACAAGAAAGTGCCGCAGCGTGGCGCTGCAAGCCCTTTGGCTGCGCCACGCTGCGGCACTTTCAGAGCACAGGAATGCGACATATTTACAAGAATATGTCGCATTCCTGTGCTCTCCCTGCGCTGGCGCACAAACAGCTGCCAAGCGCCGGCGCAGGCACCCTTGCACCATGGTGCAAGGATGCCTGCGCCATGGGGAGATTGTTTTTGTGCAGGAAGGGGCACCTTTCTGCACAAAAACAATCAGTACAGGCTTTTCCTCTTTCAATGCGTGCTGCAGAATGCAGCACGCATTGAAAGAAAAAACGAGGAGAAATGAAAACATTTCTCCTCGGTGCGTCTCGCTACGCCACCTCTAGGGTGGCGTAGCATTCACACGCATCTCCATAGTTACGATTACTCGTAAATCTGGAGATGTGTCTTGTTCCATGGGTGTTGCGTGGGAACACCCACAGCAACACCCATGGAACGCCCTTCAACGCAAAGTGCTGCGTGTGAAGGGATCGGTATTTACAAGGAGAGGAAAAGTCACGCATGGTGGCTTTTCCTCTCCTTGTAAATATCGAGGAGCCCTGCGCCACCAGTACGTCACGAAAAGTGACGTACTGGTGGCGCAGGGGGCTTGTAAATCTGCCCCTCAGACTGCAGCAAAGGATGCTATGGATCCAGACTAGATTAGGACACATATCCCAGGGACCACATGGAGTCCATCACAGCAACACTTCATTTTCCTGATCTGAACACTATTACAACATAGAGGGGCATACAAGGGGCAGGCCAGGCACCGCAGGGACAGGATCAGGGGATGCCAGAAGGAGGCAGTGAAGGGGTGGTGGGTGCAGGAGTGTCACCGGCAACTGCAGTGGAGGTGTCTGACTCAGTGGGGGCTGGCACCACTGTAGGGCACAAGTCAGATGGTGTGGGTGCTGGCACCACTGCAGTGGGCCGGTCAGATGGAGTGGACTGGTTCCCCACTGCAGTGCCTAAGTCAGACGGGGTGGTTGTGGACTCCACTGCAGTGCATAACTCCAAGGGAGTGGAAGGGGGGGCAGATGAGGTGGGCAGGACAGAGGGGGGGACCCGGTCTCGAAACCAGTGGCACAAACAGGCCGAGCGTCTGGGTTGGGAGTGGAAGAGCAAGTGGTAGGGGGGAGGGCCTAAGCAGTTTGGAGATGCGGTATTGGTGTGTGGGGGAACCTGGGGCAGGGTGTGGCGGGGGAACCTGTGGAGTGGTGGCCTGGGCGATGGAGTAGAGAGACTGTGTGGTGGAGCTGCGTGGTGGTGGTGGTGGGGTCTTGCCCTTCCTGGTCTGGGGGGACTTCCTAATGGGGTCCTAAGTCTGCCTGTGCCTGGGCGAGGGTGTCCGGGTGTGAGGGGCACTCCCCTCTGTGTGTGGTGGTCGCCTCTTCCGCCTGTACGTTGGGTCAGATGGGTCTGTGGGGAAGAGGCCAAGCTCACAGAGGAAGCGCTTCTGGTAGGGGGGTGTTGCAGGTGAGGCAAGGGAAGGGGTTTTGGAGGGAGAGGTATCTGAGGACTGCGGAGTGCTCGTGGATGCATGTGTGTGTGTCTGGGCCCCATCCCCTGTGAGTGAGGTATCAGTCCCCTGACTGTGCGTGCGTGTGCGTCTGGATTTTGCCATGTGTGTCTGTGTGCTGCTTGTGTCTGTGCTGGTGCGTGCCTGTGCCGGTGTGTGTGTGCTTGGGACAGGTAGGGTGCTCGGGATTGTGGATGGGGCAGAGGTAGGAGGGGTGAGGGACTGTTGCAGGAGGGACACTGCTGCCGTCAGTGAGGAGGCCATGGACTGATTGGTCCGCTGTGGGGCAGACATGCCAGATGACATGCCCTCCATGAATGACACCAGTTGTGTCAACAGACCCTTGTATGTATGGAGGACACTCAGCATTGATGTCTGCCCTACATGGATCTGTTTCAGCAAGTCCACAGATTCCACACTCAGGGCAGTAGGGGAGACAGAGGCAGGGGGTGTGGTGCCTGGCATGAAGGAGACACGCTCCCCTACACCTGAGCCTCCACGGACATGTGGGATGGGAGCAGATGGGAGGGTGGAGATGGTGGTGGTGGCGGGGACAGACTTGCTCGATTTTGTCTGTGGTCTGCTGACACCCGTCTCCACAAGGGAGTCCTCACTGGAAGTGCTGTGTTCCTCAGCCGAGGTGGTCATAGCTGAGGTCTCCTCAGTGTGGCTCCCCTCACCCTCCGTGCCCCTGGGTCCCTCGGTCTCCTCTGCATTGGACCCAGTCTGGCTCTGCCGCTCCTCTTGGTCCGTGGAGCTGTCTCCTCCTGTGGCCGTGGATGTATCTGCAAACAATCAGGATAAACAGAGCAACATTAGTCACCTGTACTGACCACACACACCACAGTAAGTACAGCACATCACAGAGCAAGCCCTGCCATCACTTGCTAGACATTGCAATAAGTGCTGACACTGATTTGAAGAAGCCCATTGTCTGCCTGACAGTCATTCATGCCACTCATATCCTACCTGTCCATGCACCCATCTGTCTGGTGCCTGTTGTATGCGACTAATCATATGTGCACACATGCACCACATACACAGTTGTTGGACATCCAAGAGAACATATGGAAATGTGTCACTCCAAACACATGCCATCTCCTGCCACTGACTCAGTACATGTGTCAGGAAAAGTGATGGGCAGAGTCTCTGTCGATATGCAGGTTTTGGTTCCATCACCAGACACAATGATGTCCTCATGTCCTGATAGACAATGCGACAATGGTGTGCATGCAGGACATATCACACTACTGCTGGATCACCCTTTGCAAGTTGAATGTCATGGCACAGGCCTGTCTGGCAAGTCAGTCATAACTGTCTCCTGTCACAGGGGCAGTGCATACACACAACACCAGTCTGCACTGTGTCACAATCATGGAAGTTTTGGGAATGCAAGCCCTGTAGCTGACAGGTGCATATGTGCACCCTTGGCCACCCACATCATGAGGACTAAGATGATCCCACGTCATTCAAATGAGACATTTGAGTGACTGCAAACACAAATCCATACACATGAGCACTTCACCGTCTGATGAGAATGAACCAAAGCTGCCTGCACCTAAATGTTTCATACCATTGTGCACAGTCAAGGGATCAGAGACCTATGCATTAACCAATGTGCAGTTCCTATAGTCACAACTCAGATGGCTGGCCACCCCAAATTGTTAAATACTCCAGGAGTCCAAAAAGCAAGGCCACACCATGGTGACACAGAGGCAGACACCTGAGTGCACTCTTCACAATGCCCAATATGTATGCTGACACACGGGAATGGGAGAACAGAGTGCCTTCAATGTCCGGAGTAGGCATTACAGTCCTGGTCCATGTGCAACATGGTATTACCCTGAACACTAGGCAGGTGGCTATGCATGTGTCACACACATGATGTACATACTTCTGAGGCTCCTACCTTGGTCTCTGCTGCAGCATGGGTGTGTGGCACATACCCCAGACATGTGATGAGTCAGAGCAGCAATTGGAACACATATTAAAGCCATACCCAGAGTACATGTCAGATCACAGGCATTGTGTGAGCAATTGTACCACCCATGCAGCCCACAACAAAGTTCCTGTAACTGATGCTGTCCCCAACTTGAACCACAGGTAACTGCAAGTACACAGTACCCAAGTGACCTAAGTCACAGACTGTAAGGGCCACACCTGTGTATCAGATGAGGAGGGGGCATGACACAAGTGAGGGACATGAGTCCAGGACGACAAGACAGTCGTACTGTGGAAGTGGAACCAGGCTAAAGGAGTGCATAGAGCATGTTAGTCATAGTACCCAGAAAAGGCTAGCACTTACCCCCTCCTGCTGCTGTCTGGCCTTCAGCTGCCCATCCAGGTCAGGGAAGACCACCGCCAGAATCTGGAGCATGTGGGGGGTCAGGGTCCGGTGTCCGCCCCTCCTGCGAGGAGGCGACAGCTTCAGCTGGACCCTTGCGATCCTCCGGGTCCAGCCACGAAGGTCCTGCCACCTCTTCTGGCAGTCCTGCGCCTGTAGACCCCCACTGATCGTACTGCCCGGGCGTTGGTCAGCCAGATCTCCTGCTTCTGGTGGGCATCAACCTGTGAGGATGACAAAGTGAAAAGGCCATTACTACACATGCAACATATCCGTGCATCACACAGTTGGATATACATGTCTTAATCACAGGGGCATATGATGTACACAGGTAGTGCAACTATGGCTATGAACAGTTGTCCAGCAGTTACTAAATGGTATCATTGCCTGGGAAGTAAAACCTTGTTGGAATGTACTGTTACTGCACTATACCTGTTCAGTGCATGTAACTACACACTTTGGGGGGAGACAACTACTCAGTGAGCATGCTAGCCACTGGTGTACACACTGTAAGTCTTGCTAGTCAGACAACATGCACAAGTAGTAAGGCAGTGGACAGCACACTCACCTGCTCCCCTTGTTTCCCATACAGCTTGCTGTACTGTGGAAGGAGGCTGTCCAGCAGGGCCTGGTTCTCCTCAGTGCTGAAGGCTGGGGCTCTCTCCACAGTACGTGCCATTGCAGTAGCCAGAGGATGCATAGACAGCAGCAGTGGTGGTGGCAGATGTCGTCCTGGAGCATGTAGTGCAGGCAAGTGAGCTCTCAGGGGAACAGCCAGCATTATATGTGTGCTGCAGAGGCAGATACTGTCCCATGTGTCCAAAGTGATAGGTCCAAGTCGTTTGCATCTTCTGAATCTGGCCAATCCATGGAATTGCACCACTTTACACGCCTACAGCATCCTGCAAAATTTCAACTTGATGACACCCATGAATTTGCAACATTGTTGTGGGTGGCCAACTGAATTCACTGCATCCGACTCGTAAAAGCTTCGAATACGTGTCCGTTACCATGTCAGTCCATAGCCAATGCGTGCGCACGGATCGTTCCATTGCTGTACGACGCGTATTTCGTCACACAACACTATCCGTCAACATCATATGCAATGGCCAATGCATGCGCACGGATCGGACCATTGCTGTACGATGCGTCCCTGTACAAGTCACTCGCATATGTCACCATGGTTGTCACAGGGGAACGTATGCCAGCCACAATTACTTGCCAGGGACTCAGGGGCACACCTACAACACCACAGCCTGTCCACACTGTATCCTAAGGCATGTAAGGCTGCATTACCTCTGTGTGTATGGGGGTCAACATGTGGTTTGTTGGGTGGCATTTGGGGGCAGCCACTCCCAGGCTGTGCACGTGTTCATGGGGACAGAATCCTTTGTGTGTTGTGCACATGACCACTGTGATGTGCAACTGTTCAGTTCAGAGCATGTGGCATGGTCACATTTCCAGGTTGTGTATGTGTATGTTATGTCACATACACCCTGAGTCCCATGTGGGATGGTATGTACATCACAGGGTGACCCATTGCCACAATTGTGATGGCCCTCCACAGTCTGTGTGCATGTTGTGTTTCAGATGTCTCTGATTCCATGTGCACAATGGGAGACAGTCTCCACATCCACGTTGTTTGTGCATCGACTTTGATGTTGTGCGTGTGTGTGTCACAGATGTCCATGTCTGTCCTGCAGAGGCAACAGGGGCCACTACCTGTGGGAGTCATGGTTGTTTTGCTGACGTGTACATGATACGCCATGTCATGCCAGTGTCCATGTGGCAATACAGGGTCCCTGGGAATCCACCTGTCAAAGAGCTGTGATGCCTGGGGCACATCTGTCCTCACTTGTCACTGTGGTGTGTGTGACACAGCCTAATGATTTCCCATAGCACAACCTGGAACTTGTTGTCAACACATGTTGAACTGAGATGTTAGATGATGGCCATGTAGGTGCCATGTCAACACATGTTGAACTGAGATGTTAGATGATGGCCATGTAGGTGCCATATATGTACATACAGAACGGCACACACATAAAGTACTTGTGTCTCGTAATGACGTATCATGTGATATTGAGTATGGTCAGTGCCACATATGTGGGGTGACTGACAATCTTTCTTTGTTCACCTATGTACTGCAGGGCACCAGCTGTCCATAGACCATTCCCTGACCTTGCATTCATGGTGGAACGTGACTGCATCCGACGGTACCGCTTCAACAGGCCGCTGATTGAGGAATTGGTGGGGCGGTTGGCCCCACATTTGCTACCTGGCCGCCCATACCCTACAGCGCTGACCCCCAAGGTGAAGGTGATGGCAGCCCTACACTTCTTTGCCACCGGTACCTTTCAACACACTGTGGCGTCTGCTGGTGGGATGTCACAGACCATGTTCAGCTGTGTGCTACGCGATGTTTTGGAGGCAATGTTAACATACTTGAACCAGTACATCTATTTCCCTAAACGTCAACAACTCACTGACGTCAAGAGTGACTTCTATGCCCTGGGGAGGATGCCACATGTCATCGGCTCCATTGATGGAACACATGTGGCTTTGGTACCACCACAGGCACATGAGCAGGCATACAGGAACAGGAAAAGTTTCCATTCTATCAATGCTCTGGTGGTATGTCTTGCAGATATGAGCATCTCACATGTGTGTGCATGTTTCCCCGGTTCTGCACACGATGCCTACGTGATGAGGAGTAGTCGCATCCCGAGGATGATGTCACAGATGCAGAACCAGCGTGCCTGGCTTGTCGGTGTGTACTGACTTTGTACCATTGTGTGTATTCTGCAATGTTGTATTCCACCCTCTTTTCCAACTCAGCTAATGTGCAATTGTCTGTATGTAGGTGACTCCGGATACCCCAACATGCCGTGGTTGCTGACCCCCCTCAGGAACCCTGTGACACCAGCCCAGATGCGCTACAATGAGGCACATGGTCAGACCAGGAGAGTGATCGAGCGGACATTTGGTGTCCTGAAGAGCCGCTTTCGCAGCCTGGACAAGACAGGAGGGGCCCTCCCATATGCCCCTGCAAACGTTTGCAAGATTTTCATCGTCTGCTGCATGCTACACAACCTGGCAGTGTGGAAGGAGTTGCCTCTCATCCTGGATGATGATGACCAACATCCGCCACCTGTGGAGGATCCTGGCCTGGGCCACGATGCCAGTGATGATGATGATGATGAGGGTGATGTCCGCACACAGCTCATCACCAACTTCTTCAGCTGAATGTGAGTATGCAGAGATGTTATGTCAATGATTTGAGTTTGCATGATATGTGTTGGTGGTGCTCTGTTGCTGTTTGAGTGTGGCCATGTGCTACTTGACTGGATGCGTGCAGCGATGTGTCCTTACAGGTAGTCTGTACTCCCCAACAGTGTTGACATGCTAACTTGGTTTTGTGTAGGTATCTTGTGACATGTATTGGGCATGAGTATTGCAGTTCTGTCCTGTTCTTCAGTGCTTTTAACTGTGTGTCATGTCTGTCCTTCACAGGGTACTTTCAGAGTTGTTTGGTCAACTGTGATCCCCCGACACCATGATTCAACTTCCAGAGTGGAAGCAGTCGTTTCCCTACAGGTGATGTGCCACACACCCCTGGACTTTATTTCTTCAACACTTGTTGACTGTGTGGCCACTGCCACGTGGGATTACCTTGCATCTGTAGTGGAAAAAACATGTTGCAAATGTGTGATAAACCTGTGCTTCACTTTGGGATGTGCGTTGTCTGTGGTCACACATCTGACTGACATTTGCTTACTGCACCTGTGGGCTAGTTAACACAGACTCTGAATAGGTGTGGTGTCTGTGCATTCCACTGTATTTCTTGGCAACATCAGTGTAGGCGATGAGTCAGATGGCCCTGGTGTGTATGTGTTGTGTTGCCCTAGTGGTGTGTCTCCCTCATATGTGTCACGTCACCATGACTCACATGACGGTGTTGGAATTGCTGTAGCAGTTAGCATGCACAGTGTCATTTAGCAGATCATCATCTCCATGACAAAATACCACGTTGGAATCACAACAGAGGCAAGTATGGTGTATTAGTGAGTTTATTT
Source organism: Calotriton arnoldi (assembly GCA_963921515.1). Lineage (NCBI taxonomy): Eukaryota > Metazoa > Chordata > Amphibia > Caudata > Salamandridae > Calotriton > Calotriton arnoldi. The sequence continues at coordinate 78,279 of CAWUFW010018646.1, read as the reverse complement.
ACATACATGTGTGAGGATAGTGCACAGGATGGTGGGTGCTGTACATTGGGATTGGAATCCAAAGTTCCCAGATGAGTTGGAAGTGTTGGTAGCAGAAATGTCCTGAGTAAAGTCCACAGTAATCTGATACATTAGTCCAACTTAAACTCCCCATGTCATGTGGGAGAGTTGGGTTGCATTCGACAGGGTGAACAGTTTGCACACAAAGGAGAATTTCCAGAACAGGTGTTGGGTTCCTGGGGGATGTACATGGCCATCTGCCTCTCAGTTGTCCTTCCTCGGACGACCCCTCTTCTTTCTGGGGGGACCCTCACATGCAGGCCGCTGCGGTGCGGAGGACTCTCCACCAGAGTCATCCTCCCTCCCTGTGGCAGTTGTTGCGGCACCAGATGTTGTGGGCACACAGGGAGCTGTGGACATGTTGGTGCTAATCTGGCGGAGGCATGTCAGTATGTCCCTCTGCACCGCTGTCAGTTCTTCCAATGTGTCCCACTTGGACTCCATGCCAGACATGTGTGTCTCCACATGGGACATGTGGGAGTCCAAGCGGGCATGATGGGCAGCCTGCTGCTGTTGAATGTCCTTGAGGATCCCCACTACCTGGCTGACCTCTCCGGTGCTATTCTGGTACGTATCTGCAACGCGTACCAGTTGTGGGTCATCATGCAGTCCAGACCCCTCTGCAAACAGCGACCTCTGCCTACCACCCCTCCCACCACCCCTGGCCACACGTGCGGGACCTGTGGTGGCACGCACAGGTGCCCCTAGGCCCCCTTGGGGGTTGGTACTGGGGTTGTTGTCCGTTGCTTCCTGGGGGGCCGGGGTCCCTGTGCTGTTGTCATTCAGTGTCCTTGGTCTGTCCATGTCGGCGGGGGTAGTCTGTGTGTTGGCAGATGTTGGAGGAGTGGGTGCAGGGGGTGCAGATGGTGGTCCTGCTGGTGCTGCATGATGACTCACACCGGAGGGGCCAGGTAGATCTTCGCCATCCGAGGAGGGCAGAGGCTGTTCCACACCAGAGAGCTCAGGGGCCACCGGAGCCTGGGACAGGGACTCCTCATCATCTGCTGCTGTGTCCCCATCATCACCTGTGTATGGAAGAGACACACAATGTATGTTATGTTTCTACAGGCATCAATGGTTCAAACACATGACAGTTGTGACTGTACATCTGGATGTGTGCCTGTACATTGCATTGTCCTAAAGTTGTCACAGCCAGAGGTTGATATTGTTGTAGCACATTGTCCTGCCAACCTGAAGCATTTCAATGTGAATGTTGAGGTGTGTGCATGACCAGCTCATGTATTGATTGGCTGTACATGGCCATTGCTACTCAAGGGCCATCACGTGCCTGACACAGGTGTGTCATCCTTGTCCACATTTGTCCTTTAACAGGGACATACGTGCAATTCCACTTAGGATATCTTTCAAGATTGGGACATGTGTGGTGGCAGTTTTTGCCAGTCTTTGTGCGTCACATTGGTGTGTCTGGACAACATGGTCACAGTCCGGTATGCCTGGGATCTCTTGGGAGTATCTGTGTTGTTGTCTGGGTTCCTAGTTCACGTCTCATTTCATACAAGTGATGTTGTTAACGTAGCTAATGATGTTGTTGCTGAGTTTTGTACGTGCAAACGTGATTAATCTTGTCAATGTCCTCCATGGTGATAAGAATTGGGCACGGCAGCTCTCTGGCTTATCCATTGTCATGACAGTGATGGCCAGTGGTGTGTGTTGCAGTTCTGCTGCTGTGAGTAGCATGTCTCCTCAAATGCAGTCCAGCTTGGTGCTTGTGTCTACAGTGTCTATGACAGTGAGTGGTGTGTTGTGTGAAGGATGCATATGTTGCCGAACGATGTGGGAGTGGAATGCAGATCACAACCGCAACTTGTGTGACTGACACCATGGTACAGTGTCCGGTATATTGGTGTGTCCATTGCATTCACTGTCAGGTGTCCCCTGTCAATGATGTCTCTGTGACTTCCTGTGTGATTTGTGCTATGTAGTTTATCTGATTCTCCACAGTGGTCATCTGCAAGTCACACCTTCACAGCCAGGCCAGGGGGCACCCATGGACACTGCATCCCCTGACAGTGTGTGTAAACATAGAGTTGCAATGGCTGTGAGTGTTTACGTGTTTGGGTTGGCCAGTGCATGGGTGTGAATTGCAGGCACATCATTTCTCATGCCCATGTGTCACCATCTTGCCAGGGCTTTTACTTTGGGAGTGACTGGTCCCACGTGTGCAATGTGTTTTTGCAGAGTAGGTGTGTGTATGGCCAGCATTGGTGGTATTTGGTTGACATCCGGACCTCCTTCTCCCCCAGCCCAGTTATCCCACCATGAAGCATGCCACCCTTGCAGTGGGTGCAGGTTAACTCTCAGGATGTCAGTCAGTGGTGTCCTGTTGTTGGTTGGTGCACAGTTCCCAGCAGGGCCTTGTGCTCCCCACAACAGAGCACCATGTCAGACATCTTGGACATCTTGGAAGTGGCTTTTCACTCCCTGTGAGGTGTGCATGCTTCAGTGTGAGCTTGCCGGGCCATGCGGGTGGGGGATGTTGAGCTGTGACTACCACTCCCATCATGCTATTGCCTACACCCCCCTTCCCAGCATGCCCATACTTCCTTCCTTTTGAGTCGACTTCACTGTGTGTGAGTGTGACAGCAATGGCAAGATGGCTGACAGTGTGGTCCTGTTGTTTGTTGGTGCACAGTTCCCAGCAGGGCCTTGTGCTCCCCACAACAGAGCACCATTGTCAGACATCTTGGAAGTGGCTTTTCACTCCCTGGGAGGTGTGCATGCTTCAGTGTGAGGTTGCCGGGCCATGTGGGTGGGGGATGTTGAGCTGTGACTACCACTCCCATCATGCTATTGCCTACACCCCCTTTCCAGCATGCCCATACTTCCTTCCTTTTGACTCTGCTTCCCTGTGGGGTAGTGTGCCTGTGCTGACAGGATGGCTGACAGTGTTGTCCTGGCGTTTGTTTGGCTACAAGTCCCAAAAGTGTCCCTGTGCTTCACACAGCATAACCCAGTGTGGTAGTTCTTTGTGGGATATTTAATTAGAGTTTGAGGCAATGCATTCTCCCAGGTGAGTTGTGTGGAGTTTGTGTTAAGGGGGTGTGTGAGAAAAGCTGCTGGTAACTATGGTCAGAGCTGTCAGTCCTCCTTCCCAACCAGCCAGATATCCCACCATGGAACGTGCTTACATTGCAGGGAGTGCAAGTTGGCTTTCAGGATGTCAGGCAGTGGTGTCCTGCTGTTGTTTTGAGCACAACACCCAGAAGGGGCTTGTTCTCCCCACAGCAGTACCCAGTGTCAGCCATCTTGTCAGTTCTTTTCCACTCCCTGTGATGTGAGCATGGTTCAGAGTGGTGTTGATGGGCCAATTGTGAGGGTGACCAATATCTGTGACTACAACTCCCATCATGCTATTGGCTACACTCACTTCACCAGCATACACACAATTCCTTCCTTTTAGTCAGCTTCCCTGTGAGGTGGTGTTCTAGTGGTGGCAAAATGTCTGACAGTGTTTGTTGGTTAGATTTGTGCCACTGCCTTGCTCTATTTGTTGTTAGGTTTGTACATGTCATGACACAGTTACATATCACTATGAGATGGCAGGTATTGTGTTTGTCTGACTAGCATACACATCTTGGGATGATTATCTTTTGGTTACTGTGGCTTTGCTAACGGTGCATGGTTTCACTATCCCCTTGACAGTGATGTGTGTGTATTGTCACACAATATTGGGTATATTGGTTGTGTACTCACCAGGCTCTGGGATGTCTGATAGTCCATGTACGCTCTCTGGTGGTAGGATGGCCCGCACCTTCTCCTCCCCTGACCTGAGGTATACTGGTTTGGCAGGAGGGCCACTGCCGGTGCGATGACTCAAGGCGTATTCCTTCTTGAGTAGTTCCTTGACCCTCCGGCGCACGTCATACCACCTGTTCTGGATGTCTTCCTTTGTGCGCAAACATGGTGATTGTGCGTTCACCCTGTCGACGATCCTCTCCCACATCTTGGTTTTCTGCGACATGGGGGTATGTTGGACCAATGTACCAAACAACTGTGGCTCTCCTCTTAGGATTTCATCTACCAGGACTTCCAATTCACTGTCTAGGAACTTTGGATTCTTCTTTGGGGGCATGGTGATGGGTGGTGGTGGGGATTGATGTGTGTGTGAGTGTGCAAGTGAGGGTGGGTGAGTGTCAGTTTTGCTGGGTGTATGTGAGGGTGCTATTAGGGAAGTGCTAATGGTGTGTGGCTTGTGTGATGGATGAGTTGTGAGTGTGTCTGTGGTTGCTGTCTGATGGTGTTCTGTGCTGGCAGGTCAGTTGAATTTGCAAAGGATCATGGTAGGGATTTGTGGCCTTTATATGGGTGGAGTTGTGGGTGTGTCTATGTTCCATGTTTTTTTTTCCCAGTATTTATTGACATTGTCATTGCTTGTTTGGCCCTTATTTTTGTATTTATTCCTCTGTATTTTTTGGGCATGTAGGAGACGTTCTTCTGACTGAGTCGGACGCTGCAGTTGTCTCGTGCGAGCTTCTCCGAGTCTTTCACGCTGTCTTTCTGCTGGGTTTCATGTGCGGCGTACGCGTCGGTCGTGGAGTATTGGGTTGCTTTGGCTCCCTGTTTTCTATGCGTGTCGGTCGTACGGCTCAAGCTCCGTGCGACTCGTTCTGGTTTTACACGCATTGCATCGTACTGCGCGGGTCGGAGTTCGCGGGTACGTATCTGTCGGGTTCAATCCTGGTGCGTGTCGGTCGGTTCGATTCGCGTAGATTTTCCGGCCGGATGGCTGCTTTCCGTGCGATTCGGTCGTTCGGCTTGTGTTCCGTAAGAGTCGGTCGTAATTCACATGCATAGCATCGTACTACGCGGATCGGACAGCGCTGGTACATGTCGGTCGGACTACATTACCGTACCGAGTCGGTCGGTACGTTTTCCGGCCTGAATCGGAATCGGCCCCATAGTTTACAGTACCAATTATTAAGAGCAATTCATTTCTAGATTATAACAAAATGCTTTTCCTTACATTAATCAATTTCAGGATGAACAGGGCGACATTAGAACATATTAGCGGATTCTCCAATGTCATCAAAAATTTCATAGCTATTTTATGGGACCTAATATTATGGGCAACAAGCAGAGGCTTAAGATAAAAACATCTAAAATTGCGAAAAAAATTACAGAATAATAGAAAGTGCAATGTGCTTTGTATACTCTTGTTGTCACACGGACATGGTACCAAATCTGGTGGGCGTGATTTCATTTTAGGAAATGTGACAAAGTAATGGACAATACCACATCTCAATCTCAATAGCACGAAACGGTACTGTACATAAGTCACATGTGACAAATAGTTATTAGCTCCCTCCTTTAACATAAAAGATTTATATAAGGCGACGGTCGGTTTATTTAACTCCGATTTTGCTCTAAGATCCCGCCTTTGTAGCAGGTAGGAGTCTTTGATCTCTTTCTTGGTAAAGGACGATATTTTTGGTGGGTCCGACCATACTGATAAATTAAACAAATTTCCTAATGTGACATTAATATAGGATAACCACAGAATTTTTAAAACATCATTCAAATTTAAACAATCTAAAATAATTGACCTGGTAAAAGCCGTCTCTTCCCGTCTCCAAATTGATGTCCATAATAGCAGTGGCGCAGCCATTAAGGAATCCGCTAAAAATTGAAGCCCCACCTCATGATGTACAATGGTATTTGATACAGAGGGTGGTAAATACAACAGGTGTTTTAAAAAGCAATTGTTTTCTGTTTACACTATAGAAGTCAAACTAGGAATGTTGATCTATATTTAAAAAGTGAAAAGGAAAACAATGACAAGTGGGAGCAATTTGGTGCCTATTTGTTGGTGGAAGGTCATTTTGAGATGGTACTGATCAACGTATTTGTAAATATTGTTACAACAAATTAGAAGATAACAAAATGCCAGCTAGAGCTGTACATAACAACTTAGAGTTGGTAGCTATTTCTCCGGAACTGGTAGATTTAAATACATATGAGTCCATTCTTATTCAATCTGGGCACCCGTTTCAGGCTATAGTTCGTATGGAGCCTAAAACAGGTAACCTGCCTCCAACAGATTTACAAAGAGGTCTGAAAGGAAGAATTGTGTATTTACCTTTAGATTTTAAGAAAAATATTGAAACTGCTGGTATAGAGAGAGAGGAAAGTAAACCTGTAGTTATTGTAGTTAATCGTGTACCAACAAAGAGTCCGAAAATATGGCAAGAGTTAGTAGATGTCACCAAACTTCAAAAGGCTACCTTATATCTTGTACAAAACAATATTTATTATAAAACTGTAAATGTGGAAGAACAAGAAATATGTTTAGAAGATGAAACATAAATTTCAACAGGCCAAATAGAAAAAGTGGACAACTCCAGGAGTGAAGAAATTTATGAACATTACAGTATACATCCTCTACATTAAAAAGAAGTGATAGGAAACACTATTGAATTATTTCAAATGAAGAAAGTGAAGGGAACTCCCATGAGTGTATGGGAAAAAAGTTTAGAAGCTCGTTGTTTTCCACAGCTCTTCCCCACTGGAAAAAGTGGACGATATGATGAACGACCACTACAGATTCCAGCTTTAGAATACCGTTCGACAAGATTGTACTCAGAAGATCCACGATTTTGACAGTGTATTCCATATATATTTCATCTTCTGTTTGAAAGTCATTTGTCTGGACTTTCATATGCAGTGAACCACATATTAAAAACAGGTGTTCATCTTACACATGTTTCTGCAAAGGAATTCTTGGACAAAGTTCAACAAAAAGACGATCATTTAGAATCTCAGTTAATTAATTTGATGGCGTGTCAACGTGGTACTAATGAGTATTGGTATCGTCGTCACGGAGAACTTAAATGTATGTTAAGAAACTTAGTTACCCCTACATGGTTTGTTACGCTTAGCTGTGCTGAATATGCATGGGACGATTTACTTGAATTTCTACGACAACCAAATTCAAATATAAAAATCATTGAATTGAAGACAGCAGGAGAACTGTGTTCCTTGGATCCTGTAAATATGTGCAGATATTTTACTCATAGGTTTCAAGCTATGATGTCTTTTATCTGCAATAAAATAAATCCACCTCTTGGAGAAGTTATTGATTTCTTTTTGAGAAAGGAGTACCAAGCCAGAGGTGCTCCTCATATACACATGCTATTATGGATTAGGAATGCACCTACATTTGGAACCGATTCTGATGAAACTGTTTTGCCTTTCATTGAAGAGTATGTTACCTGTGCCATTCTAAAAAAGGAGGAGAAAACAGCTTAAGACAACAAGTTGTACGGTTTTAAAGTCATCGATGTGGAAAATATTGTCAACGAAATAACACGTTATAGGGAAAATTTTATACAAAATGTTGTTTTGGATTCCCACGTCCAATAATTTCGAAAGGAAGAGTCAATAGTTTCATGTCAGCAGTATCTCATACTATAGCTCGAACGTCTATGAAGAATACTGTTAGAAATGGGGGTCTCTAGTTGGCAGAGGTAGGTACCTTTGTCCAAATAGGGACCCTTGCTTCTAGTCAGGGTAAGGGGGAATCACTCCTAAAATAACCCCTGCTCACCCCCTTGGTAGCTTGGCACGAGCAGACAGGCTTATCTCAGAGGCAGTGTGTAAAGCATTTGTGAACACATACAGTAACACAGTGAAAACACTACAAATGGACACCACACCAGTTTAGAAAAATAAGCAATCTTTATCTAAACTCAAAACAAGACCAAACGACAAAAATCCACAATACAGTCATAAAAATATGACTTTCAGATGGCAGAAATAGTTCAGTTCAATGCAAGTTGTAAATGCAACGTTTTTCTCAAAAGTACCTTAGATGCGTCACGCAAAGCAAACAAAATGGCCGCAGGGAAGATGATGCGCCTGTTCCTTACACTCAGGGGAGGTGATGCATCTGTTCCTTACTGCGTGGGGAGTTGATGCATCTGTTTCTTACTGCGGCCCTCAACGATGCGACAGTCTTGGCGCCTCAATGCGATGTGTTGATCCGGTACGATGCGCGGTTTTGTGCAGCCGCACAGCAGGATTGCGTCGGAAAACAAGTGCGGATGCGACACGCTTCTTCGGTGTTGCGTCGATTTTCCAGCTCCCAGCGACAAACTGTCTCCAGAGGCCCTAAACAGCAGCAGGCACATCTTTGCAGGTTGGAACTCCCAGAAAGGGAATTCAGGGGAGCTGGTGGTGAAGTCTTTGTGTCCCTGAGACTTCAGAACAGGAGGCAAGCTCAGTTTCAAGTCCTTGGAGATCTTCCTCAAGATGACAAAGCAAACAGCAAAGTCCTTTTCTCCTTTCCTTGTCAGCAAGCAGCCACTGCAGGCCAACCCCAGCCAGCAAACAGCACAGGAGCAGTATTCCTTTTCAGCTTATCCGGCTCTTCTCCTTGGCAAAGGTTCCTCTTGATTTCCCAGAAGTGATCTAAAAGTCTTGGGTCTGGGCCCCTCGTTTTATACACCAAAATCCTTTGTTCTCTGAAGGCAGAGAGTGTCTGTACCCAGTCAAACCAGTTCTGTGGGGCACTTTGCAAGGGCCCAACAACCTCCTTTGTCAGTGTGAGCCCTGGCTTCAGACACACCACAGGGGGGCAGAGCCGTCATTGTGGAAGGCAGGCGCAGCCCTATTCAGGTGAAGATGCTACTCCTCCCACCACTCCAAATGCAGACCAAGCCTATTCAGCCCAGCCCTGACTCATCAGTCTTCTGGAGCCACATCCCTTCTCCAGCCCCTGTCATCCAAAAGCCAGACATGCAATACACAAACCTAGCAGAGGCACACTGGATGGTTAGGCAAGAAAATGCCTACTTTCTTAAAGTGGTATTTTCGAACACTGAATGTAAAAATCACCCTCACTAAAAGATGCACTTTAACATTCTGAGTTCAGGCATACTAAACTTTACTTTTCTATCTTGTTCCTAGGGTCAGTTATGTTTATAAGATGTTATAAACAAACTCACCATTCTGTCCTATGGGAACAGATAGCCTTGCAATAGTGAAAAACGAAATTGGCAGTATTTCACTATCAGGACATGCCACACACATCAGGGCATGTCCTAACTTTCACATACAATGCACCCTGCCCACAGGGGTAACTAGGGCCTACCTTAGGGGTGACTAATATGTAGAAAAGGGAAGGTTTATGGACTGGCAAGTTTCTGCACTTGCCAAGTCGACATGGCAGTCCCAGACTGCACACAGGCTCTGCAATGGCAGGCCTGAGTCACATTTTACAGGCTGCGTCTGTGGGTGGCACAATCAGTGCTGCAGCCCACTAGCAGCATTTGATTTACAGGCCCTGGGCACACACAGTGCACTGTACTAGGGTCTGATAAGTACATCAAATATGCCAATCATGGAATCACTAATCCACAACAATACTTTACAGGGAGAGCATATGCACTTTAGCACTGATCAGCAGTGGTAAAGTGCCCAGAGTCATAAAACCACCAACAACAGGTCAGAAAAAATACAGGAGGAAGGCAAAAAGTTCTGGGATGACCCTGAAAAAAGGGCCAAGTCCAACAAATACATACAACATAAAATGAACTGAAGATTTAAAGTATATTAATGACTACAATCCAGTGATTTTGACAATGTGGAATGCAAACATGGATATCCAGTATGTTGCAGATAATTCAATTGCTGTTGCTCACTATGTTACGTCATATATAACCAAATCTGAAAAGTCAGAGTTGAAAGAAATGTGGGAAGAAATTTCACAAGAGAAGACTGTTAGTAACAAATTGTACAGCTTTAGTTTGAAAATGCTTTCCCATCGAGAGATTGAATCCTATGAATGTTCGGATTGGTTGAGCTCTGCCAGTTTATATTCAAAGTCAAGAGGAATCATTTGGGTAAGTCTAGGTCTTGCTGCAACACAAAATCGAGTATTGAAATCTCTACAAGAAATTGAATACTTAGCATTATATGAACCAGAAAGTACAGATATTGTTAAAACTAATATGTTGGATACGTACTATCCCAAAAGAAGTCCACATCTGGAAAACATATGTCTCTATGAAGGACTGCAACATTACAGCTTTAAGAGAAATGTTACAGAAAATACAAATGAAGAAAGATTTGCAGTAATTGGATGTGATGGATGTTTGGTAAAACATGCCAATGGAAATCTTATTAACCACAGAAAACTCAGTTACGAAACTCCAGATAAAAGGGAATTTTTCTTTTTAGCACTTCTGCAACTCTTCAAGCCTTGGCGTAGTGAAATGGAATTACTTGGAGATTTTGACTGCTATGAAGATTCTTTTAATGCATATAAAGATCACATTCAATGCACAATTTTCCCTACTTATCTCCAAATGTTAAATGAAGAGATTGAACAAGAAACTACTATTGCAGCTGAAATAGCTAGAGACAGTTCTCAAGATAGTCAAAGTTCTGCTCCACTAAGTCAAGATCCACTAGGACAACCAATTATTGAAAATGAAGCAGCAATAGCCATGAATGAAGTAGAAACGGCAATGCAACAAGCACAACAAGATATTATTGAGTTGGGAAACTTGGAAAAAAAGAATGCCAATGCACATCATTTAAATCTATTCGAATGTACATCAGTGGTCAAGCTGGAACAGGAAAATGTTTCTTAATTAAAGTTTTGACCAGTTATCTACACAAAACTACTGAATCACATGTATCTTGTGTTGTAACAACTCCACTGGATTAGCAGCACACAACATTAAAGGGATTACGTTACATCGATTACTCATGCTACCAGTTGAACATGAAAATAAATTGGAATATCACAAGCTATCTGGAGAAGCTTGTTATGAAGTTTCAAGAGTACTGAAAAAAATGAAACTTCTAATTATTGATGAGGTGAGCATGGTCTCATACTTAATGCTTGCTTTTGTACATTTAAGAATGCAACAGATTTTTAAAACAGATTATGATGTTCTATTTGGAGGAAAACATATAATTGTATTCGGCGACCTACTACAACTTACTCCTGTAAAAGGGCAACCTGTTTTTGTGTCCATGAAGACACTAGGAAATCTTTGGGAAGTATTGGAAATGTCAACATTTGGTCTCATTTTGAATATAAAGAACTTATTAAGAATATGCGACAAGCAAGTGATGAACATTATGGAAACATTCTTCAAGATATAAGAATTGGTGTTTTGACAAAACATGGTAAAGAAGCTTTGCAAAGTCGGCTTTTAATGAAGTTGTTTTGCATATGAAAATACAGCACCTGAAAAAATATACAAAAAATTGGAGAAAAGAAGTCTATAGTTTGCCTAATGCCTACACTGCAAGAGTGTTCTACATTCAATCAAGAACTTTTAAAACTGGAAAAACAACCAATATTGAAAATGGAAGCTATTGATAAAATGGAACACGAAGGAGTTACTATGCTTCAGAAAAATGACAGTCAAAATTGGATTCTTTCGAAAAGTCGGTGTCTACGACTGCAGGTTTAGAAAAGACTTTATATGCATGTGTAAACTGTCGGGTAATTTTACAGCGTAATTTGAATGTAGAAGAAGGTTTAGTAAATGGAGCAATGGGAAAAGTTGTTGATTTTGTAAATTTTCAGAACAGAGATGGAATTGAATTTTTGAAGATTACATTTGATCAGATTGAAGAGGTAAAACAGATTGGAGGTTGTACTGTTCGTTTTGTGCTTGTAAAAGACTTGTATGTTCGTAGAAAACCGTTTCCTCTTTCTTTAGCATATGCAGTAACCATTCATAAATCTCAAGGTTTAAATGTAGACAGTGCTTTGGTAAATATTGGAAGTACAGTGTTTAAAGAGGGCATGGCATAAGTTGCATTGTCTCGAGTAAGAACATTATCTGGTTTGTATTTGATTGATTTTGATGAGAAAAAGATTAGTGCTGATGTAAATTGTGTAAGAGAGTATAATCGGTCAAGAAGACTTTATGCTCCTAACTTAGGTGAATATCCCGTATATGAGAAACGTGTAGTGTGTCCATAATGGAAATATGACAAATATTCTACTGAGATTCAAAAAAAGAAAACAATTCAAGAGAATGATGAAACTGCAAAGAAAATGAAAATGGACACTGTTGATGATAATGTAGGATACCAGTTAGAAAATAGTTCAGGTATCAACTGCTATGCTAATGTAATTGTGAATGTTGTCTTTTATCTAGCGGATCTTCATCATGAAATTATGGAAAATCGAGAAAAAGATTCTGTTCTTTACTACATTATATTTTTCAAAAGTTGGTAAAATCCATACTGCTTCTGGCATTCGGCATCTTTTGGACATATGTACTGGTTCATTGAAATTTACATTGAATATACAACAAGATGCACAAGAATTTCTTATGTTTATTCTTGCACTATTGGAAGATGAAGGAATAGAAATTGAAAATGTATTTGGACTAAGTTACAGATGGGATCATAAATGTGAAGAGTGTTCATTTTCTTCTACCACTGAAATAGACACTGAACGATTCATATACTTGACGATACCAGATTGCAAATCAGTGTCTTTTAACAAATTAGTCAAAACAGCTAATCAAGATATGAAATGTTCTCATTGTAAATCAGAAATGTTGTCAACATTATATATAGAAAGATTTGGAAAATATGTCATTTTAATGCTACAACGTTGTAGAGCAAATGGAACAAAATTGGAAACCAAAATTAAAAGTTTTGTGGCAATTCAAGTATCAATTTCAGAAAGAACTTTTAAAGCAGTGGCTATTATTTTCCATGATGGACCTACTACAACATCTGGACACTATACTGTGTATTTAAAGTGCAATAAAGGATGGACACATTGCAATGATGCTCATTTGGAATTCAAATGTAGGTTGCCTTACGAATTACCAAATTCATATCTGATATTTTTTATGCCAAAGTTTTGAAAACATCATTCGGCCTATTGGGAAGATGTGAACACTAATTAACGAGTTTATTTTGGATATTTTCAATGCAAAAGATTTGGAAACATTATTCGGCCTATTGGGAAGATGTGAACAATTAGTATTTGGATTATTGCTTGTGCTAATTCATATTGCATTTGGAAAATTGTGTTTGAAACAAGTAGTTTATATATTTGATCTTTATATTATACGCGATGTAAATGAGAGTGTATATTTTACAAAATGTACTTGAGAGAAATAAAAGACTTAGGGGCATATTTACAAGCCCCTTGTGCCACTTTTGCACCGCCGTTGCGTCACTTATGTGACGCAGCGGCGACGCAAGACATGCGCCACGTTGCGCAATATTTACAACGTGACGCATCTAGGGAGATGCGTCACGTTGTAAACCCCTGCGCCACATGAAACCTGCGTCAGGTTTCATGTGGGCGTTCCGGCGCAGGGTGGGCGTTCCCTCGCAGGTACGCCTCGTAAAAGTGACGCAGTGAAATCTACAAGATTTCACTGAGTCACTTTTACGCCCATGCTGCGTCAAAACCCTGCGCCTGCTTGAAGCAGGCGTAAGGATTGACGCACCATGTTAGGGATAGGGCAGGTTGGAACAGTGCTGGAGTTGCGTCGTGCTTGCGACACAACTTCAGCACTGTGCCAACCTTACGCCGGCAGATGCGTCACGCATCTGCTTATCCTTGCGCCATCTGCGGTGGCGCAAGGGCAAACTTGCGTGACGCATCTTCCCTGGCGCATCCCTGCTGATTTGCAGGGATGCGCCAGGGAACGTAAATATGCCCCCATATGTAGTTGAAGAATGTAATTTAGAAACTGTAGATAGGTAAACACATAGTTACACATGTTCTAAATAATGTTCAACGCTGATTTGTTTTTTTTTACAATCTAGTTGATCTTTTTTTTCCCCGCTGTTGTATGATGATCTACATTGAAATCACTGTGTATGGTGAAATTCAGTAGAATCTGAGAACAGCAAAAAAGGGAAACTGAAAATGTTATGTATTTCTAAAATTATGTTGTGTTCTTAAAACTATAATATTATATTCGGTAACAGTTTGTCTTCTTCTTTTTTACAGAAGGTAATGGTGAAGTTTGAAAAGACTTTAAATTCACTTTACAACAAAACTATTGTAAAACAGTTCCACTGAGTTTTGCATCTACATTAGTAAAAAAGGTAAGAAGTAATAATGTAATAAGCATGATAATTTGAAATAATATTTAGAGCCACTTCTACTGCACTCATCCATTCCTTCAAACACTACCCATGCACTCATCTATACAGTTAGGCACTATTCCCACACTCATTCAATTTAGCCAGGCACTATCCATATACTGGTACAATCACCCAGGAACTACTGATGCACTCATGCAATCACTCTCACACTACCCATACACTCATACATGCACTCAGGCACTTCTGCTGCACTCATACAATCACCCAAGCAGTACCCATGCAGTCTTCCAATCATCCAGGCACTACCCGTACACTCTTCCAATAACCCATGCACTACCTCTGCACTCATACAATCACCCAGGCACTACCCCTTCACTCATGCAATCACCCAGGCACTACCTATGCACTCATGCAATAACCCAGGCACTACCCGTACACTCATGCAATCAGCTAGACATTACCCCTACACTCATGCAATCACCCAGGAATTACATATGCACGCCTCCAATCCCCCAGACATTACCCCTGCACTCATGCAATCACCCATGCATTAGCTATGCACTCCTCCAATCACCCAGGCAGAATCTATGCACTCCTCCAAACACTCAGGCAAAACCTATTCACTTATAAAATCACCAAGGCACTACAAATGCACTCCTCTAATCACCCAGGCACTACCCCTGCACTCATGCAATCACCCAGACACTGCCTATGCACTCATGCAATAACCTGCGCACTACCCTTGCACTCATGCAATCACCCAGGGACTATCTATGCACTCCTCCAATCACCCAGCCAATAACCATACACTTATAAAATCACCCAGGCACTATCTATGCACTCATGCAATCACCCAGGCACTATCCCTGCACTCATGCAATCATCCAGGCACTACCTATGCACTAATGCAATCACCCAGGCACTACCCCTGCACTCATGCAATCACCCAGGCACTACCTATGCATTCATGAAATAACCCAGGCACTACCCTTGCACTCATGCAATCACCCAGGCACTAGCTATGCACTCATGCAATAACCCAAGCACTACCCCTGCACTCATGCAATCACCCAGGCAGTACCTATGCACTCATGCAATAACCTAGGCACTCATCCAATCAGCCAGACATTACCCCTGCACTCATGCAATCACACAGGCATTACCCATGCACTTCTTCAATCATCCAGCCAGTACCCTTATACTTATAAAATCACCCAGGCACTACCTATGCACTCATGCAATCACCCAGGTACTACTCCTGCACTCATGCAATCACCCAGGCACTAGCTATGCACTCATACAATAACCCAGGCACTACACTTGCACTCCTCCAATCACCCAGGCACTATACATATGCTCCTCCAATCACCAGCCAGTACCCATGCACTTATAAAATCACCTAGGCACTACCTATGCACTCCTCCAATCACCCAGGCTCTACCACTACACTCATGCAACCACCCCGACATTACCCCTGCACTCATGCAATCACCCAGTTATTACTCATGCATTCCTCCAATTACCCAGACATTATTCCTGCACTCATGCAATCACCTAGGCATTACCCATGCACTCCTTCAATCACTCAGGCAGTACACATGCACTTATAAAATCACCCAGGCACTACCTATGCACACCTCTAATCACCCAGGCACTATCCCTGCACTCATGCAATCACCCAGGCGTTACTTATACATTCCTTCAATCACCCAGCCAATACCCATACACTTAGAAAATCACCTAGGCATTATCTATGCACTCATGCAATCAGCCAGGCAGTACCCTTGCACTCATGCAATCACCCATGCACTACCTATGCACTCATGTAATAACCCAATCACTACTGTTGCACTCCTCCAATCACCCAAGCACTATCCATATACTCCTCCAATTACTTAGACATTTCCCCTGCACTCATGCAATCACCCATGCATTAGCTATGCACTCCTCCAATCACCCAGACATTACCCCTGCACTAATGCAATTACCCATGCACTAGCTATGCACTCCTCCAATCACCCAGACACTATCCTTGCACTTCTCCAATCACCCAGGCAGTATCCATGCAGTCCTCCAATCACCCAGGCAGTACCCATGCACTTATGCAATCACCCAGGCACTACTCATGCACTCCTCCATGCACCCAGGCATTACCCATGCACTCTTCCAATCTCCCAGGCACTACTCCTGCAGTCATGCAATCACCCAGGCATTACCCATGGACTCCTTCAATCACTCAGGCAGTACCCATGCACTTATAAAATCACCCAGGCACTACCTATTCACTCCTCTAATCACCCGGGCACTACCCCCTGCACTCATGCAATAACCTAGGCACTACTCTTGCACTCCTCCAATCACCCAGGCACAATCCATGCACTTCTCCAATCACCTAGCCAGTACCCAATCACTTATAATATCACCCAGACACTACCTATGCACTCCTCCAATCACCCAGGCACTACCATTGCACTCACGCAATCAGCTAGACATTACCCCAACACTCATGCAATCACCCAGGCATTAACTATGCACTTCTCCAATCCCCCAGACATTACCCCTGCACTCATTCAATCACCCATGCATTCGCTATGCGCTCCTCAAATCACCCAGGCACTAACCTTGCATTCCTCCAATCACCCAGGCAGTATCTATGCACTCCTCTAATCACTCAGCCAGTACCCATGTACTTATAAAATCACCCAGGCACTACCTATGCACTTATGCAATGACCCAGGTACTACCCCTGCACTCATGCAACCATCCAGGCATAACCTATGCACTCATGCAATAACCGAGGCACTACCCATGCACTCCTCCAATCACCCAGGCACTACTCATGCACTCATGCAATCACTCAGGCACTACCCATGCACTCATACATGCACTCAGGCATTACCCATGCACTGATCCAATCACCCAGGCACAACCCCTGCACTCATGCAACTACCCAGACATTACCCCTGCACTCATGCAATCACCCAGGCATTACCCATGCACTCCTCCAAACACTAAGACATTATCTCTGCACTCATGCAATCACCTAGGCATTACCCGTGCACTCCTTCAATCACTCATGCAGTACCCATGCACTTCTACAATCACCCAGACATTACCCCTGCACTCATGCAATCACCCAGGCATTACCCATGCACTCCTTCAATCACTCAGACACTATCTATGCACTCCTCCAATCACCCAGGCACTACCCCTGCAGTCATGCAATCACCCAGGCATTACCTATGCAGCCCTTCAATCACTTAGCCAGTACCCATACACTCATCCAATCACGCACACATTATCCCTGCACTCATGCAATCACCCAGGCATTACCCAAGCACTCCTTCAATCACTCAGGCACTATCTATGCACTCCTCTAATCACGCAGGCACTACCCCTGCACAAATGCAATCACGCAGCCAGTACCCATGCACTCTTGCAATCACCCAGGTGTTACCCATGTACTCATGCAATCACTCAGGTAGTACACATGCACTTCTCCAATCACCCAGGCACTACACATGCACTCATGCAATCACAAATGCACTACCCATGCACTTCTCCATATATTACACTTGCCGCTAATCATACAGCACATACAAATTTGTCTATTTTCAAACAAATAGGAGGTTCTAATAAGAACCATTTTTTTCATCTATAATTGTTTGTATTTTTTCAACTCTTTTTTGTATTTTTTTCTAAAAAAATTAACAGAATGAACGGAGAAAACTTTGGAAACATTATGCAATGAGGAAGTCATTGCAAAAAAAAATAATAATATTTAACAATGGTGGCAACAGCAACCACGATAGCATCCACTGATTGCTCTCCATAGCAAAGAACCTTTTTACACTTTATACAACGCTGCTCCACTCCAGCAAATTCAAGTATAATATGGGGTCTGGCAGTAGTGGAAGAACCTGATGACGTGCTTGGCCCTGCAACTTAGTCATCTTGAGTTGCCTGTCTTTGTAGGTCTCGACGCTGTTGTTCTCTCGCGAGACGCTGTCGATGCATTGTTTGGAGGTGTTTGAGCATCGAAGAGGTCCCACATGAAGATTTCTTGTCCAATCCATGTGAGAGGACCTTCTCGCAGATTGTGCATGTCACCTTACGTGCGTTCACTTTCTTCTCCCCAGCAGGAATGGAGAAAAAGGCCCATACAATACTTTCATACCTTTGTTTGACAGGTTCTTCTAACTCTTCTTCTTCTTCTGGATGAAGCTGTTGTGCAGGATTAGAAGAAGCCATTATATCATGATATCAAAAAAACACCAAAAAAATACAGAAAAGAAGAGAGAAAACACAATAGATGTGTCTCTGTGGATGCTGTTGAAAGAATGAAACAATTGGGTGGGGTCCTGCAAGTTCTAGAATCAAAAGCTTCTTAACCAATGAAATGCTTTCTTTTGAAGTCACATGGGATTCGCGCACCGGGCGCTCAAGCGTCGCACACCCGACGCACAACTGACGTGCACCCGACGCAATTCCCGAAAAATATATTTAACAATAATATATCTTTATTCCAGTTACAAATATATGATATTTACAATTATATATATTAATCTCTTGGTATAATATATATAATAAAGTTTTATACATATAATTTTAAATCAAAATAATTTACGGTGGATTCGCACACCTGGCGTGACCCCCAGAAATATGTAAATGACGTTGCACGGGACTGAGAACTGTGCACCCTTCACATACCGTATGCATATCGTACATGACTTAACCAATTTGGCGGCAAAATTCTTGAATTCGCTCACCCACCATGACCGGTACACGATCGGTACACAAATCTACTTTAAAAAAATTTAAAAAAATGAAAATGCATATTTTTGAAAGGAGAAAACATCACATTATTTTTATAAAACTTTAAAAAATTTAGAAAAAGCATTTTTTGGACATTATAATTAGAAATTAGCATTTAAAAAACCTTTGAAATTCACTGAAAAAACCAAAGGTTTCAGGGACATTAAAGTTAGGAATTAGCATTAAAAAAACCTTGAAATTCACTGAAAAAACTATAGGTTTCAGGGACATTATATTTAGAAATTAGCATTTAAAAAACCTTTGAAATTCACTGAAAAAACATAGCTTTCAGGGACCTTATAGTTAGAAATTAGCATTTAAAAAACCTTTGAAATTAATTGAAAAAAACATAGATTTCAGCGACGTTACAGTTAGAAATTAGCATTTAAAAAACCTTTGAAATTCACTGAAAAAACCACAGGTTTCAGGGACGTTATAGTGTGTTGGACATTTCACTCGTACAAAACCAGAGAAATTCGTCTGTTATAGTTAGTTGAGCTAACTATAACTCGCGTCCACGCAATGCACTGCTGATGACATCACATATTACATCACTCATCACATGGTCAGTGACATCACTGATGACATCTCAAATGACATCACTGATGACATCCCTGATGACATCATCCATGTGATAATCTGATGCACCTCCTCACATCCTAATATAACCTTTCATACACCCACTCTAAAATACAGACTGCCATTCTCGAAACCATAGACACACCAATACCAATTACTGCATACCCACTCACTGATTCCTAGGTCTACACACACATCCACTCACTCACCCATACAGTCACTCATACATGCACACACTCATCACTTCAGCCACTTTCACATGTACTCATATATCCATACAGATACTCACACACCACCACTCACCCATAGAGTTACTCACACAGCTAGTCAGTCATGCAAAAAATCAATTACACTCCCATTTACTCACCTATACAGTTATAAACACACCACCTCACTGTCATAGAGATACTAACACATACTTACTCTCTTATACAATCAATGACACAAGCACACACTCATCCACACAGCCACTCTCACAATCACTCACTCTCACATACAGTCATTTATATACTCCAACACTCACATATACTGCCGTTCACATATGTAGTTACTCACACATGTACACTGAGACATCCATTCACTCACCAGCACAGCCATACACACACTCACCCACCCATACAGCCCTTCATAGATGCACTCTTGAACCCATACATCCAGTGAATCACCCACTCACACATCCATGCAGTGAATCACACACACCCCACCCACCCACACAGACACTCAGGCACCCATACAGATACTCAGACAACCAATCAATAACCCATATAGACACTCATGTAGCTACTCACCAACCCATGCAGCCGCTTATACACCAACAGACAGACTGATACAGACATTCACACAGTTTAGTCACTAACCCATGCATTCAGTAAGACACGTTTAATCACTCACTTATACAGTCAGTCACGCACCTACTAAATCATCCATTCAGACAGTCATACACGTCATAAGCGGCTGCATGAGTTGGTGTGTAGCTACATGAGTGTCTATATGGGTTAATGATTGGTTGTCTGAGTACCTGTATGGGTGCCTGAGTGTCTGTGTTGGTAGGTGGGGTGTGTGTGACTCCATGCATGGATGTGTGAGTGGGTGATTAACTGGGTGTATGGGCTCATGAGGGCATCTGCGAGGGGCTGTATGGATGAGTGAGTGTGTGTATGGCTGTGTTGGTGAGTGAATGGATGTTTCAATGGTATTTGTGTGAGCAACTACATATGTAAAAGGCAGTATATGTGAGTGTTGGAGTATATAGTTGGAGTATATAAGTGACTATATGTGAAAGTGAGTGATTGTGAGAGTGGCTGTATGGATGTGTGCTTGTGTCAGTGATTGTATAAGAGAGTAAGAATGTGTTAGTATCTGTATGAATAAGTGAGGTGGAGTGTCTATAACTGTATAGGTGAGTAAATGGCAGTGTGATTAAACCTTTGGGTGACTGACTAGGTATGTGAGATATTCTATGGGTGAGTGGTGTTGTGTGAGTGTCTGTATGGGTGTATGAGTGCATATATCAAAGGCTGTATTCATGAGTGACTGCATGTATGAGTGTATGGGTGAGTGAGTAGATGTGTGTGTAGACATATGAATCAGTGAGTGGGTATGCACTAACTGGTATTGGTGTGTCTATGGTTTTGAGAATGGTAGTCTGTATTTTAGAGTGGGTGTATTAAAGGTTATATTAGGGTATGAGGAGGTGCATCAGTTATTAAGTGGATGATGTCATCAGTGATGTCATCAGTGATGTCATTTGAGATGTCATCAGTGATGTCACTGACCATGTCATGAGTGATGTAATATGTGATGTCATCAGCAGTGCATTGCGGGGGCGCAAGTTATAGTCAGCTCAACTAACTATAACGGCTGAATTTCTCTGGTTTTATACGAGTGAAATGTCCAACTAACTATAATGTCCCTGAAACCTGTGGTTTTTTCAGTGAATATCAAAGGTTTTTTAAATGCTAATTTCTAACTATAACATCCCTGAAACCTGTTTTTCCAGTGAATTTACAAGGTTTTTTAAATGCTAATTTCTAACTATAACGTCCCTGAAACCTATGGTTTTTAAAGTGAATTTCTAAGGTTTTTTAAATGCTAATTTCTAACTATAACATCCCTGAAACCTATCGTTTTTTCAGTGAATTTCTAAGGTTTTTTAAATGCTAATTTCTAACTATAACGTAGTAGTAGCATTTGCAGAATGGTGCAGAAAGGGGCCTGGGCCTCCGACCAGCACTCAGGAATTCCAGAGCATTGGACTTACAGGAGGTACCAGGAGGGCTACTTGGCCGCCAAAGTCCCTCAGGAGTAAAGTGGACTTCATCCCCCAACCAGTCCGGTGCCAGGAGGCGCATGGCCCCCCTCCCCAGGGCCACCTTTGGCCCCGGGGACCCCATACCTCGGGCCGGCCCTTAGCATTGGGGACCGTGGGGGGAGCCCCAATGCCCCCACGGTCCCAGCCAGCTCCCCGCCTCCTGCGGGAGCCGGCATTGCTTTTGGGCAAGGGGAGCTGCTAACATGCAGCTCCCCTTGCCCAAAAGCAATTCTGCTTTGCTTGTTGGAAGCGAGAGCAGGTTTCCTGCTCTCGCTTCCAACAAGCAAAGCAGTGTTTGCAATGACAGGGCAGGAGCCGCACGGCTCGTGCCCTGTCATTGCAAACGGCAATGTCCCGGGGGTGGGCACCCCGGGACATTGCAGGAGCCGGCCCTGGGGGATGGCGGTCCCCAGGGCCATAGAAGGCTCCAGGAGGGGGCCGCGCGGCCCCCTCCCTACATTTAACATTGCCCCCGGGAGGTGGTAGTGTCCGGGGCTTGGGGGGGGCTGCCAGGCCCCCTCATTTAAGAAGAAAGCCCCGGGAGGTGGTGGTCCCCGGGGCTTGGGGGGCCCGCGAGGACCCTATTAATTAAAAAGCCCCGGGGAGGTGGTGGTCCCCGGGGCTTGGGGGGCCTGTGAGGCCCCCCGCACATAAATCAAGATTGCCCCGGGGAGGTGGTGGTCCCCAGGGCAGCTTGGGGGGGCAGCAGCCCCCCCATGTATTTTTACAATGAAGCCCCGGGGACGTGGCGGTCCCCGGGGCTGCGGGGGGTCGCATGCCCCCACGCATAAATAATAAAGCCCCGGGGAGGTGGTGGTCCCCGGGGCTGTGGGGGCCCCGTGGGCCCCCGCTACATAAAACAGCATTGCCCCCAGGACTTGGCCCACCCAGGGGCTTTCAAAAACAAAGCACGGGAGCCCGCGCTTCATTTTTATTTTTTTCTCGGCTGGAATCGCGCACCCAGCGCGAATTCTTCCGATTTAAAAAACAAAATGCTTTTTTGGCCCTGGGGGTCCCTGTGGGCAGGCCTAGGGGGTCAGGGTGTTTCTACCCTGCCCCCTTTTCTTATTTTTCATCTTTTTTTCTGTTTTCTTGTGACTCGGTTACTGAGTCACAAGATGGCTGCCAACACATTCTGGTTCGGAGTGTTGGAAGCCAATCAGAATTGAGCTCGTGCTCGGGAGGGTTCGCGAACCCTCCTCGGTGCTCAGATATTGATATTTTTATTTTTTGAATTTCTCAGCAACTACTGAACGGATTTATACCATTTAAAAAAAAGGGCACTTTCTGAACCGAGAGCTACCTTTTTGCCAAATTTGGTGTAATTCCGTTCTGCAGTTCGGGCTGTAGCCGTGTCTAAAGTTTCCTATGAAAATGAACATGGAGAAAACGTGTTTTGGGACCCCCCTTTTTTCTCTGCCCCCGCTTGAGAAATCACCCCGAAACTTTCAAGACAGGACCTGAGCTAAGTGAACCTTTTTTTTGGAAAATTTCGCAAAGATTCGTCAAACGGCGTCAAAGATATTGTCAAATCAAGAAACGCTTTTCCTATGGAAACTAGGTCCTAACTATAACTACCTGCTGGCGACCGCCAGTAGGTATTATATATATATATATATATGGCCTCCAATGTGATCATTTAGTTCGGCGCGCTCACCAGCTGGTGCTCTGCAAAGGGGCCGGATCATGGCCCAAAGTAATTTTTGCAACAAAGGACGTGGCACTCCAGAACTGATTTTCTGCACAATTTATTCTTGGCAACTTCTCAGACCAACGCGTTTCAGCCCTCTCACGGCTTTTCTCACGGTTAGTGAGTCCTATGTTTATTGCACTTATTTATACCCACGTATAGCCTTAATGGGGCATTGTGGGATCTGTAGTGTATTTTCTACAACACTTTATTAACAATAAAAAAGGTGATCATACGGACTTTGCATTTTATGTCAGGTTCAGCAATGTAATGACTGTATCTATTTGAAGTACTCTAATGTCGAGCGCTATTTATGACATTTATACTTTGTGATTTTATAACATCTCTAGTTCTAGTACCACAACATATATCACATTGTAATGCTGACCATATTGTACGCATAAATCATAAGGAACAGTTCCTGTAACACTAATTCTGTATATCTTGCTTTAAAAAATTCCTTTGATATAGTGTCAAACAATTATTACCAATGTGCATAAAACCAGAATGTGCAGACAGTTCAAGTACCATAGAACATTCATTTCATTTTTTCTGTTCTCATCCAACTGTCAGTCTCTTATGTCTTTTATTCCAGATGTATAAAAAGTTCCTCGTCATTATTAATGCCCCTAAGAGCCTTAGTTCTTAATCTAACAATGTAACTTGATTCAGTTTGCCGCAATCGTTTGATTCGATCTCCACCACGTTCTCCCACTGGTATCATATGGATTCCATAATAGCACATCTTTTTCCAATCTCCGTTCTGGCATAGTTGCATGTGCTTAGCTGTAGCATATGTCATATCTTTGTTCTTTACTGCACGTATGTGCTCAAGGATCCGTTTTTTGAGCATACATGTGGTACTACCGATGTATTTCATTCCACAGTCGCTCTCAATAATGTAAATTACAAAGCGAGATATGCAAGATATACTTTGATCAATGTTTGTAGATTTTCCATTTATTTCCATGATCGCTCGCATATTTTTGCCAATTTTACAAGCCTTGCATATATTACATTTTTTAAACCCCTTTTGCTGGTCCAATAACCAATTTGTTTTGGGTTTTTCTTGAAAATGACTTGGGACAAGCATGTCTTTTAGCGACTTTGTTTTTCTATACGTGACCGCAGGTTTCTGCCCCAAGATTTTTCCAATGTCCGGATCTCCAGAAATAAGATGGCAGTATTTTTGGATTTTATTAAGTATCATCCCACTTTCCTTACTATATGTGGTTATGAATCTCGGCGCCAGTTGTTTACTGCGTTCTTCTATCTCGATTTTGGGAATTAATGTCTCTGTACTTGGTTTTTGGTCAACCTTTTTCCTAAATTTTTTCAGAGTTCTTTCACTGTATCCTCGTGCCTTCAATCTTACTATGGTTTCTTGTATTTTGTTCTCAGCATCTTCTTCCTTAGAGCAATTACGTTTCATCCGTAAAAATTCTCCGTACGGAATACTGTTCTTCAAGGGGGTTGGGTGAAAACTTGTTCCATGCAGGACACTATTGGTTGCAGTCTCTTTCCTAAATAGAGTAGTATGTATCTGTTCATTCTCAATAAAAACTTTAGTGTCCAGGAATGCAATTTCTTTCTTACTAATTGTATAAGTGAAGGACAACCCAATATCATTGTTGGATAATTTCTCATAGTATTCTCTAAAATCCTCCTCCGTGCAATTCTAAATTAAAAACAAGTCATCGATGTACTGGACCCATAGAACAGTCTGTTCCAGTGCATCATGATTGTCTGTACACCATGCGATTGTTTTCTCCCACCATCCCATGACAGTATTCGCGTAATTTGGTGAAAATGAGATGCCCATGGCAGTGCCACACTGTTGTTTAAAGAGCTCTTTATTAAATAAAAATATATTGTTTGTAAGGCAGATCTCGATTATCTTCAATAACATTTGTGTGTGCTTTAAGTCCATAATGCTTCGTTGTCTTAAAAAGTAGTTGCAGGCTTTTATTCCCACATCATGCCTAATGGAGGTGTACAGAGATACCACATCTATTGTCACCAGAAGATATTGGTGGCTCCATGCAATTCCATTCAAAATTCTGAGGAAATCGCCCGTGTCTTTTATATACAAGCTCATACTTTGAGCTATGGGTGCCAAAAATTTGTTGACATATTGTGATAGATTTTCATATAATGAGTCACACGAGGAGACAATGGGTCTCCCCGGTGGGTGTTGAAGAGTCTTATGAATTTTCGGTAGAAAATATATCGTTGGTATTTGAGGGAAATCTTTGATGAGAAATTTCAATTCGTCATTGCTAATGAGATTTTCACTATACCATTGCTGTAATTGTGTGTTCAATACCAAAATCATTTTATTGATGGGATTAGTTTTCATCTTGCAATAGTTAGTGGTGTCATTTAACTGTCTCATTGCCTCTTTGACGTAATCTTGTGTGTTCATCAAAACAATATTCCCACCCTTATCGGCTGGTTTTATTGTGATCTCATCATTCTCAATCAATTTTTGAATTGCTTCCCTTTCTCTATTTGTTAAGTTTTCCCTTTGTTTTTGATTTCTCATTTTTGGCAGTTTTTCCAGCTCTTCAATTATTGCATCAGAGAATAAATCAAACTTATTTCCAGGAGACAAAGCTGGATAATATTTGGATTTTTTCTTCAATCCACTTTCAGGTCTCCTATCTGTTTCAATATCTAGGTGTGCTAATATTTGTTCCTCTGACATATTCTCTTCGTCCAAGTCATGTAATAGATCAAACATTGTTTTCAGATCGCTCATCTGATATATCGTGATTGTAGGTTCAGTGGATATTTGTTCGGCCGCGTTTTCTTTTTTACTTTCTCCATGCTTTGAGGCATGTATTTTTGCAAGTTTTAACTTTCTTATGTACTTATAGAGGTCAATCCTGACCTGTGTGTAGTTGAAATGACTCTCCGGACAAAAAGTTAATCCTTTATTTAATAGGGTTGTTTCTTCTTGTGTCAATTTATATTTTGAAAGATTCACAATTAAATTGGTATCCACTACTTCCGATTGCGTAGTGGGTACTGTCTTCTTTCGCTTTGCCCTTCTGGTTTTTCTTGTACTTGTGAGACATTCCCTCCTTCTTTTCCTCGGCCTCGGTTCATGCCTCTTCCACGTCCTCTGCCCCTTGTTAGTGTTTTGTCCAAATTCATTAGACGTATTTCTTCTAAAAAAGGAACTTTCGTTGTTGTGCTAATACCTGTCATACCTGGGGTAGTTTCGTTCTCACTAATGTCAGATTCACTTGTGGTGTCTGCCATTCTTTTGTGTTGTTGCATCGGATAGTTCTTTTTAAGTGTATCAAATCGCTTGGCAAATGTGAGAATCCTACCCTGTAGGTAATCTTGTTCATCCCTTTTGAATTTTCTTTGTTTGCGTTCCTGGATTTCAGTTTCATATTTCTCCATTCTACTATACATCTCTTTTCTTGTTTTTAAGACTTCCTCTTTATTTGTTAGCTTTTTAATGATTTCCTCCATCTCTTCCAGTTTTTTGGTTATCTCAATTACATCTATTTTAGCATGTTTTATCAAAATGCGCATCATGTTGAACGAGCATTGCTGATTGTTTTCAACCCATTCTTCCAAAAAATCCACTCTAGTATCTGGGTGCGTCGGCATGGTGAAGATACAAAGCCCTCTGGGGACATGTTTTACTTCAAGGTAATTCTCTAATGCTATGATTTCTCAGCTCTTATTTACTTCTTTTTTATACAGCCTTTCAACGTTGTTAAAATGTTGTCTCACAGAAATGTCCGTTTTATTTTGCGTTTTGTCTACATTTTGTTCTACATTTTCTATTCCGTCACCAGATTTAAACATTGTCATTGCCTTTGACGCTCGTTTTGCTGCGCGTGCCTCCATTTTGTAGTTTTACCTGACTCTGCTTCACTTTTGAGAAGTTGCTAGCAATCCCTAAAATATTGCTTTTAGTTTTGTGTCCAGTTCCCGCCGGTTTGTTTCCTTGCCAGCCGTATCATTACGTGTCCGGCACCTTTCGTGAAAACAAAACACGGCCGCTTCGGACCACAGCTTAATCCTTCCACACAATGTCACTCACCTCGCTGGGGAGACTCCCGCTGTGACGGCGTCCTCCGACTCTCGTCCAGCTGCGCTCAACCTCCGGGTGAGTTTTCAATTGCTTGTTTCCGATGTCAACACAGTGCTGCGGTCCGGGAGCTTCCAAACTTAATTGCAATGGCCTCAAATGTGATCCTTTAGTTCGGCGCGCTCACCAGCTGGTGCTCTGCAAAAGGGCCGGATCCTGGCCCAAAGTAATTTTTGCAACAAAGGACGCGGAACTCCAGAACTGATTTTCTGCACAATTTATTCTTGGCAACTTCTCAGACCAACGCGTTTCAGCCCTCTCACGGCTTTTCTCACGGTTAGTGAGTCCTATGTTTATTACACTTATTTATACCCATGTATAGCCTTAATGGGGCATTGTGGGATCTGTAGTGTATTTTCTACAAAACTTTATTAACAATAAAAAAGGTGATCATACGGACTTTGCATTTTATGTCAGGTTCAGCAATGTAATTACTGTATCTATTTAAAGTACTCTAATGTCGAGCGCTATTTATGACATTTATACTTTGTGATTTTATAACATCTCTAGGTCTAGTACCACAACATATATCACATTGTAATGGTGACCATATTGTACGCATAAATCATAAGGAACAGTTCCTGTAACATTAATTCTGTATATCTCTCTTTAAAAAATTCCTTTGATATAGTGTCAAACATTTATTACCAATGTGCATAAAACCAGAATGTGCAGACAGTTCAAGTGATTGCTCTAAGGAAGAAGATGCTGAGAACAAAATACAAGAAACCATGGTAAGATTGAAGGAACGAGGATACAGTGAAAAAACTCTGAAAAAATGTAAGAAAAAGGTTGACCATAAACCAAGAACAGAGACATTAATTCCCAAAATCGAGATAGAAGAACGCAGTAAACAACTGGCGCCGAGATTCATAACCACATATAGTAAGGAAAGTGGGATGATACTTAATAAAATCAAAAAATACTGCCATCTTATTTCTGGAGATCCGGACATTGGAAAAATCTTGGGGCAGAAACCTGCGGTCACGTATAGAAAAACAAAGTCGCTAAAAGACATGCTTGTCCCAAGTCATTTTCAAGAAAAACCCAAAACAAATTGGTTATTGGACCAGCAAAAGAGGTTTAAAAAATGTAATATATGCAAGGCTTGTAAAATTGGCAAAAATATGCGAGCGATCATGGAAATAAATGGAAAATCTACGAAAATTGATCAAAGTATATCTTGCATATCTCGCTTTGTAATTTACATTATTGAGTGCGACTGTGGAATGAAATACATCGGTAGTACCACATGTATGCTAAAAATACGGATCCTTGAGCACATACGTGCAGTAAAGAACAAAGATATGACATATGCTACAGCTAAGCACATGCAACTATGCCAGAACGGAGATTGGAAAAAGATGTGCTATTATGGAATCCATATGATACCAGTGGGAGAACGTGGTGGAGATCGAATCAAACGATTGCGGCAAACTGAATCACGTTACATTGTTAGATTAAGTACTAAGGCTCCTAGGGGCATTAATAATGACGAGAAACTTTTTATACATCTGGAATAAAAGACATAAGAGACTGACAGTTGGATGAGAACAGAAAAATGAAATGAATGTTCTATGGTACTATACCAATCACTTGAACTGTCTGCACATTCTGGTTTTATGCACATTGGTAATAATTGTTTGACACTATATCAAAGAAATTTTTTAAAGAGAGATATACAGAATTAATGTTACAGGAACTGTTCCTTATGATTTATGCGTACAATATGGTCACCATTACAATGTGATATATGTTGTGGTACTAGACCTAGAGATGTTATAAAATCACAAAGTATAAATGTCATAAATAGCGCTCGACATTAGAGTACTTCAAATAGATACAGTAATTACAATGCTGAACCTGACATAAAATGCAAAGTCCGTATGATCACCTTTTTTATTGTTAATAAAGTTTTGTAGAAAATACACTACAGATCCCATAATGCCCCATTAAGGCTATACGTGGGTATAAATAAGTGTAATAAACATAGGACTCACTAACCGTGAGAAAAGCCGTGAGAGGGCTGAAACGCGTTGGTCTGAGAAGTTGCCAAGAATAAATTGTGCAGAAAATCAGTTCTGGAGTGCCGCGTCCTTTGTTGCAAAAAAAAAAAAAATATATATATATATATATATATAATATATATATATATATATATATATATATATATATATGGGAAACATCGGCTACATCGCGGTGTTTACACCCCAATACCTTTACAACACGGGTATTACAACGCAAGTCATTACAATTACTTGCGCTGGATGGCAGCTCTAAGCTAAGGAATAGTATGATTTACTATTCCAACACCTTCCCTACTCTAACGTAGGCTGGAGTTGGAATAGTAAATCATACTATTCCTAAGTCCAGCGCCCTCCAACGCAAGTCGTTGTAACGACTTGCGTTGTAATGCCTCCGTTGTAAAGGTATAAACACTGCGATGTAACGTCGTATATTCTATATATATATATATATATATATATATTTATATACACACACAAATCTTCACAACATTTTCAAAACTAGTGTACAACTCCCTTAAGCTGCTGTCTGGATTGAAAGTTTCAGGCTGATTTGTCAAGCAGGGGCAAAGAAAAAAATGGGTTCCCAAAATTACATTTTCACCATGCAGTTTGCTTTAGGGATTTTAGATACGACTACAGAACGAACCACTGAACAGAATTACACCAAATTTGGCAGGAAGGGAGATCATGTTCCAAAAAGACCCCTTTTTCTAATTTGCTGTAAATCTGTTCAGTAGTTTTGGATATAGTAAAGAAAAAATATTTATTTGTATCAAGAGACGCACATCCTCCAAGGATCCGACAGATCTCCTGTTGAGATCTGATTGGCTGCCAACAGTTCAACCAGGAAGTGTTAGCAGCCCAAAGAAAATGACAAAAAACATAAGGGGGCAGGGTGGGAATACCCTTACCCCTGAGGCCTGGTGGTGGGGTCCCACATGGACCCCGCCTGAGGCCAAAAATGTTTGCATTTTATGACAAATTCACAGGGGATCTGCAAATCAAAGGTAAAATTAAAAAAGGCTCCTGCACTTGCTTTTTATGATGCCCTCCAGGTGGGCCAGAACCAGGGGATGAGGGTGTGCATGGCCCCCCTCCCCAGGCCAATTTCAGCCCCTGTGATCCCATTCCTCAGGACTCAGTCAAAGAATAGAAAGGGGATATTGGCTGTGCACCACCCCTCCCAGGCTGATTTGGGCCCCGGGGACCACCACCTCCCTTGGGCCAGGCCATATGCTAAAAGGCGGAGGAGGGCCACGGGCCAATCAGCATGTCAGCTATACACTAGCAGGACATTAAAAGGCAGAACACCACCACTAACTAGAATGAACCAGACTACAATAGGGGCTTAAAGCAGTGACAGAGTTTGGAGGGGGTGATTTTTAGACAAGGCAAGCAACGGAAGGTGCAAGGGAGCCAGCAGAGATGGGAGGGAGGAGGTGGGGGAAACAGGAAGCAGCAAAGAAGGGAAAAGCAGCGACGAGGGCGGGGCAAGGAGTGATCAGTGAATGGGGCATTAGGGTAGGTGAAAGGAGATGGAGCTGATAACAGCATGAGCACTGAGTAGAGTGCTGAAAATGAAAAAAAAAGTAGGTCATAAAAACTGGAGCAGTGGATGTTTACAAGTACTTGGTCCATGCTCTGGGGGGAGGGCTAAACACAAGAAAAGGCATGACCATGCATGCCAGGGAAAAATGGTGATAAAGAATATGAGATAGATAACGGAGCAAGCAAATAGGCATTCTGTGGGTGGGCTAAAATCACAGATTAAACACAACATGTCTCTTTGAGACAGCGCATGTGCTGTCTAGCCCAGACCTAAACACAATCTGAAATCCTTGATGGAGATGAATGCATTGTTGATCTATCGAAGCGTAATCTGTAGTGACTGAGACAAGTGGGTTCTGTCTTGTCTTCTTCAGATGAGAGCAGAGTCCATGGTTTTCCTTTTGAATGACTACGGATATACAAATGCGCAAAATCACCTAGTAGCTGTGCCTGTTTTGTCCCACCCCGTCCACCTTTGTAGCATGAAAATGTCTTTTCACCTTTTCCTAGGTTGATGGACAGCTTACCAAAAGGCCCCCTGAGCATGGTTCCTGCTGATTTTGGTGATGCATTTTGATGCTGAGAAATATGAGGACACCTCCACCAAACAACAAAGCACTTACTCGTTGTCATCTTTATAAGAGGATTCATGTTATCACGGATTTCTGGAAGAAGGCACTTGAGGAACAATCACATTGTTGAAATTAAATGCACACAAGGTCACTGGAGACATTTTCTCCTGGTCCATTATGCAGCTGTAGCATAGAATATGCACTAGACATTTACCCAACGTGTTAGCACTTACTAATTAACCAGTAGAAAGTACTCCAGTTGGGCAGACATTTTGTGCAAAACTGTGGACTCTTGTTGAATAAAGGGGCAGATGAGGTTCTGTTCTGGCCCAGCCACTCTCACATCCACTTACAGACTGACATAGCCACTCACATAGCCACTCACATACCCATACTGTCACTAACAAATCCCCTCACACACCCACAAAACCACTGACACACTGACTCAATTAGACATACGGCCACTCACACACCCATATAACTACTTACACGCCCACTCATAGACACATACAGACACTCACACACCAACTCACACACCCAATAAGCCACTCACACATCCACTCACTGACCCATACAGCCACTCACACACCCACTTACAGACCTATATGGCCACTCACACACCCACTCACAGACCTATGCAGCCACTCACAGATCCATACTGCTACTCACAAACCCACTCCCACACCCACACAGCTACTCCCACATCCACTCAGGGACACATACAGCCACTCACACACTGCCTCACTGACCCACACAACCAGTCACACACCACACACTCCCTCAAAACAACTCACACACCCACTCATACACCCATGCAGACACTCACAGACCCATACAGACACTCACACACCACTCACACATCCAGAAAACTACTCACACACTCAATCATAGACCGATACAGTCAATCACACAACCACTCACTAAACTATGCTGCCATTTACACACCCACTCGCAAAGATTATAGGTTACAATCAGGAAATACAATTTTAAAAACCACAGAAATTCACTAAACAACAAAGGATACAGGAAGATTACAGTTAGGAAATAACAATAAAAAGGTAGAAATTCACTGAAAAAACCAAAGGTTACAGGGACGTTATACTTAGGAAATAGAATGTAAAAAACCTCAGAAATCCACTGAAAAAAACTAAAAAGGTTATAGTTAGGCTCAGATTGCACTTCTACTAAACCGTAGAAATTCAGCAGTTCTAGTTACCTGAGCTAACTATAACTCACGCCCCCACAGTGCACTGCTAATGACTTCACATATTACATCACTCATGACATGGTCAGTGACATTACTGATGGCATTATCCAGTGATTGTAAGTGTATTCTAAAAGTTACTGATTGTTAAAGATATATAGTATGATACTACAACTGTTAAATGAGTAAACTTTGTGTATTACTAATGAGTGATACTATTTGTAACACATATTATGTGAGTGACTGTGTGACTGTGTGAATCCATTTGAGAGTAACTGTCTGAGTGGCTCTATGGGTGTGTGAGTGGTTGTATGGGTGAGTTAGTGGTTGTACTGGTGTGTGATTGGGTGTGTGAGCTGCTGTATGGGTGAGTGAGCGACTGTATGTGTGGCTGCGAGGGTGGGTCAGTAGGTATATCAGTGGAGTAATGGTGAGTGAGTGGGTATGTGAGTGATTTAGTAGGTGGATAAGTGTTGTATGGGTATGTTAGTGGATGTGTGAGTGACTGTATGGGTGAGTGAGTAAATGCAAGAGTGGCTATATGCATGAATGTGTGCTTGTGTTAGTGACTGTATAGATGAGCGAGTACATGAGTTAATATATGTATGAGTAAGTGAGTGGCTGTGTGAGTGGGCCATCTCGCTATTGCACAAGTCAAACTTCTGCATGAATGAGTGCTGTGATTAGCTGGCAGAAACATAAGAAAACTGTTGCTTGTTGCCATTGCAGGACTCGGTGACTTAGTCCCCTGTCCTGCAATTTAAAAAAAAAGGGGGCTTAGGGACACCCCTGGGGTAAAATAAAAATAAATAAATAAAATAAAAAATCAGCAAATAATGTAATGAGACTCTCATGGGATTGAAAAAATAAATTGACAGCCTGGACGCATTCAACAATAGTAAGCCCCGGGGAGCCCACTCCTGGAGCAGTATTCATGAAGGGGAGGGAGCTGCATGACCCTCCTCCCGCTGACATAATGTGTTTAATACCTCTACACACCTATGATGGATTAGAAGCACACATGTTTTGTAAACAGTTAAACCCATTAGCTGAAAACAGGTTGTACAAAATTAGGTAGAAAAGTAATATGGTACTTACCTGCCAATATGTAAACTATAAAACAAACCAGCAAACCAAATGGATATTGTCATCAATGATGTCATTTGAAAATGTCATCAGTGATGTCATAAATTGTGTCATAGAAAATGTCATGAGGGATGCAAAATATGAGGTCATAACCAGTGCATGGTGGGGGTGCAAGTTAGAGTTAGTTCTGCTAACTATAACCGGTGAATTTCCGTGGTTTTTTTTTCATTCAGAACATTAATGTTGTCACTGACAAATTCACCTAACTATAATGTTATTTTAACCTTTGTTGATTTTCAGTGAATCAGTGAAAAAAAAAAAATATATATATATATATATGAATATATATATATATATATATATATATATATATATATATATATATGACACCAACTTCTCCTCCCATCCGAGTAGAACAAGGGACACAGCGGGGCTTCACATGTCGTTTATTGAAAGATTACAAGCATGACGCGTTTCGGCGGTAAGCCTTTTTCAAATGCCACAGTTGTTGTGAGGTTTCCCGGTTAATATCATTCATAAGCTCCTCCTTCCCTAATGGCGAGGGGCTCACCTGCACCACATTATCCTGCAAAACACCTCAGCAGTCCGATGTCCAAAACTACTGATCCCATCATGCAGTATGTTGGAATGTCCAATGCGGTGCAGGAGGAAATTTCTACGAAGTTTCAGGGAATAAACGGTCTTGTGTCCCCTACTTCCAGCCAACCTTATCCACAGGCGCCAGAACTGGAGACATAAGTACAATGCTAGCGCCTCTCCATGCAGTCATGGACCGCCAAATGACAGCAGCTACTCAGCAACCAGGGGTCAGGTGGTGGGTCGCGGATGTCCGATACCTCGGCAAAGTAGAAATAATTGCCAGTGTGTACCGCGACCTCTTCATGGAAGGGTCCCCTGTGCGCGCCACGGGCAGCACGCCAAAAATGACACCAACTTCTCCTCCCATCCGAGTAGAACAAGGGACACAGCGGGGCTTCACAGGTCATTTATTGAAAGATTACAGGCATGACGCGTTTCGGCGAAAGCCGTTTTCAAATGCCACAGTTTGTTGTGAGGTTTCCCGGTTCTTATCATTTATAAGCTCCTCCTTCCCTAATGGCGAGGGGCTCGCCTGCACCACATTATCCTGCAAAACACATCAGCAGTCCAATGTCCAAAACTACTGATCCCATCATGCAGTAGGTTGGAATGTCCAATGCGGTGCAGGAGGAAATCTCTACGAAGTTTCAGGGAATAAACGGCTTTGTGTCCCCTACTTCCAGCCAACCTTATCCACAGGCGCCAGAACTGGAGACGTAAGTACAATGCCAGCGCCTCTCCATGCAGTCATGGACCGACAAATGACAGCAGCTACTCAGCAACCAGGGGTCAGACAGTGGGTCGCGGATGTCCGATACCTCGGCAAAGTAGAAAAAATTGCCATTGTGTACCTCGACCTCTTCGTGGAAGGGTCCCCTGTGTATATATAATAACATGACAATGTTTTAAGAAATAAAAATAATGTTAACTGTAAAAAAGCATATACTAAAAAATAGAATGATTAGCAGAAGTAATAAAATTAATATATAAATGCATGTTTCTGAAAGTAATATAAACATTTGAAGAAACAAAATATTGAAAAAATAGAAACAAAATTAAACAATATTAAAAATACTTAATATAACTCCAATTAAAACAAAAATATGAAAAATGTTACACCTTGCACACGTTACATTTATTATTCTGACTCCATTGTACAAAATGAAGGGAAAGCATTGCACTCTAGGTTTATTTTAATATTCCCACTCTGGTCTAATCAAATTTAGGCAAAGTGTGGGACTTCTGGGAGGGTTAGATTGACTATTCCTGCTCCAATTTAAGCAACAGCAGGGAAAGTGTTGGACTTTGGAGGGTTTAGATTTACTATTCTCACTCCAATTTAAGGAACAATAGGAAAGGTTTTGGACTTTGTTGTGGTTACATTTCCCTCTCCAATCTAACCAACATTAGGGAAACTGTTCACCTTTCGGAGGGGTTAGAGTTACTATTCCCAGTCCAACCTAACCAACAGTAGGGAAAGCGTTGGATAGATTACATGTACCATTCCAACTCATAATCATTTTTTAGAAAACATTTAAATTGGTAATAATAGGAAATTATTAAACGTTATTTTAGATAACAAATACATACTGTATAAATACAGAAAAGACAATTCAAATAAAAAAATACAAAATAAGTTTGAAAAAACCCTGGTAATTAATTTAAAAAAAATAATCACTTCCCTTCTTACAACCCAGGAAAACACAAACACCACAAATGATAAGAAATATAATATTTATATTAAAATACTTCTTTAACAAATTAAATTGAAATTAAGAACAAGCATAACTCAACAATACACTTTACAAATAATATTGTTAAATACACTTATCAATTAATTAATGCAAAATTCAAATAAAACTGATTATTCACATAATCAATAAAAAACAAAGAATTAATTATCAATTAAACACTTAAATAACATTACATTATTATTTAATTAAAACAATAATAACTTCAATAACTTCCAACCCTATTCTTTTTAAAATCAACAACCCTCTACTTAAATATAAATTACAGATAGAAGTAAGAGGTTTAATTTTATTTTTTTATATGGGCAGGAGTGAAGTGGAATCACTTCTGCTCCATCCCCTGGGTCCCATTTGTGATGTCAGTGTGCCGTGATCACCAGGATGTGTTTGGGGGCTTGCCCATTTCCAAAAGGGGGCATATGGAGAATTTTGAAACTATGTTTTTCCCTGTGGGCCACAATGGTTTCCCCATTGAGACAATGACTGCTCCGCCAAAGGGAAAACAAAGTGACAGCCATATTGTTTTAGATTTTGGGGGGGTCAGCCCACCCGGGAAACGAGCTGACCTCCCATGGGGGCATAACATTTTTTTAAAGTATGTTTTTTCCTGGGCGGCATGATTGCACCCCCAAGGAGTGCAAGATTGTGTCCACAGGGGAAAACAAATGGTAACCATATTTTTCTGTAGTTTGAGGGACTGGCCACCTGGAGAAATACGAGACCCTCCAGGGGCATAATCATTTATTTAGAAGTATGTTTTCTTTGGAGGGTGAAATCGCGCCCCCAAGGAGGATGCAATAGTGCCCCCCCCCCCCCGATGGAAAAAAATACCAGTAGTCGACTGGACCACCAGGGAGTGTGATGGCCCATGTATAGAAATGGAAAACTGGCCCAATGTTTAAATGTAGGCTATTTTTCATTTTACTATATTTCATAATGGACAGACTGGCAAAGA
Organism: Calotriton arnoldi; assembly: GCA_963921515.1. NCBI lineage: Eukaryota > Metazoa > Chordata > Amphibia > Caudata > Salamandridae > Calotriton > Calotriton arnoldi. The sequence goes on along the minus strand of CAWUFW010018646.1, from coordinate 40,900 downwards.
TTTTGTGTCATGTTTGCATGAAATTTTTCACGCACACTCAACACATATCCCTTGTTGGGATTTTAAATGCAATGCAAATGGCTTTTTGTGTTGCTTTGTAAAAATAAACAAAAAACCCTAACAGCGCATTGTGCTGCCTTGTATTACTGTGTGTCAGGCAGGGGTTCCATGGGTGGCGCATTGGCATTCCCGTGCATCCACCCTTGGTTTTTGGTGCAAATCCATATCTACAAAGACTTGCTCCAAAATCTAGGGCCTGCCTGAAGCTGGCTTAACAAAGAGATATATCTTTTTGTTTGAGGAGAAAGCCTCCAAGGGGGTTTTTTATGCAGGAAGATGCCACTTCCAGCACAGAAACAATCCGGACCATATGCATACTCCCTTGCACTACGGTTTAAGGGTGCCTGCTTTGCTGCAAGGCAGCACCCAGTGCTCCAGCACATGGAGAGAGTAGAACTGTGCCATTTCTTTGAAGATATGGTGCAGTTCTGCTCTCCCAAGGTGACACAGTGTAGCAAGATTAGCCCGCTGCGTTGTGACATTTGATCAATTATGTAGATCCCTCAAGGTTTCCCAAAGAAAGAAACTGTTGAAATAAAAAAAATAGAAACTTTGTAGGAAAAACTAACATTTATGACAACATTTTCATCTGTAACTTCTTGTCACAATAGCAGAATACACCGGTACGTCCGCTATACTCTTCTAGGCATGAAGATATGAAGACAAAAGAATCCACTCTGCCCAATGTAATTCAACTGGGAACCAGAACGTCTTGAAATGCATCAACTCTCTTTCTGTTTTCCTGCTGCTGGAGAGTGGTGAGTGGCTTAGAGTGAGGGTTAAATAACCACAGACACGTTTCTCTCATCTCATTCTGAGAAGATTAAAAAGAAAGACATTTGGAGAGACATGATAATGATGATCATATTTTTATAGTGGGTCGAAAACGGTGGTATCCAGGCGATTTTGTAGTAGCTGTAAATATGATGTAAGGCACAGCTCTTTATTTCTGCGGCCGTTGAGGAATGAAAGGTGCATCTGCTCCTGTTGGAATTCAGTCCTTCAATCTTTTGATTTTATGCTGACCTAAACAGCAGGTCAGCCAACCATGGATGCTAGCTAACTTCGGGTGCAAATTGTGGCCTGCAGGATTCATATACATCTGTTCAGCAAGCACAATACCCTCTTAATTTATATTGTACAACTTATGGCATGCAACCAAAATGTTTCTCACAGAGATCAGCAGCGAGCAGATGAACCCATTAGCCATTAGCGTGATTAGAACCTATACATCAAAGGTTACACAATGACATGTATTGGGAGGTTCAACCTTCTAAGATGTCTCAATTGGATTAGATTATGTGACCTGCACAACACGCCCACATCTCTCCAGAAAGTCCACTAACCCACTGAGCTTCCATACTAATATTGCAACTTCCTAATCGAAGATTTCAAATAAATCCCTACAGTGAACTCACATTCCTCTACATAAGACGTGTGTGCTGGAAACCGTGACCTAAATGTTCGTGAGTTGGTGCAAATGCTCAATTCACTGACGTACCTCAGAAACATATTATAGTCACTCAAAGCCACTCATGTTTCTCTGGGTTTGGATTACTTTCTCCTACTCCTTTGTATAATGTACTTGGCGTTCAAATTTGGGAAGGAAGAAGACATGGAAATACTTTGTGTAGCACCTTTAAACAGGATTACTTCAATGTGTGCAATAGTGTGTTACTGTTACCCTCGTCACTGGTTCTCTGTTTAGCAGCCAAGTTATGATGAGCATATACGTCTACCTAAACAGGATTCAAACAAATTAACTTTTAAGTTATGCAGACTTCTGAACAGGTGCTTTTGCATATTGACCTACAATTTCAGAGACATGGACAGGTATTGAAAATTAGCCAAATTTACCCTAAAGAAAGTATGAGGACATCATGCTTGAGTAATAGGTCAAGTTTCATTTCAGGACATATGTACATTGCGGGTCTTTTCATATTATATCACTGCCGTGATAAAAGTGCATCATGCAGTTCAAAAGGAGTGCATAGTGAGACCTATGGAGATATCTAAATGGTATGAATCACTAACGTAAATCACCAAAGATAGCTCAGCTGATAACTTAAATCTGCTGTACTAGTGCATGATGTAAATCAAAAACAATGTAAGAGTTATTTCGACATCTCAGCCCATGAGAAATGATCCTTCTCCAATGTAAGAGCTCTATGAAAGTCTAAGTACTGGAATATTGGTGCAGATAGATGTGAAATTTAAGAGCTCTCGTACATCACTACTCTGGAAAACCAGTTTATAATTCCGATCAGGAGAGGGGGGTATTGTAGTAAGATACCAGTACATGCTGTGCGTGAGGAGGTGTACTGTACGAGTGTAGTTGATGTTTTATGGGTTGTAATCGAGTACATTTTATAGGCCTTGAAACACATGCATTCTGAGAGCGCTGCACATGACTCATTTGTACGACAGTAGTACATGCTGCAAATTGGAATAGATATACATTTTAACGACAATGGGGCCGATTCACAGAACTAATCTGAGATAAAATCCTAAACTTACTACTTTTGGTATTCACAGAAGGCATTTAGTAGTAGTAAAGTTAGGACTCCTAACTTTACTACTACTAAATGCCTTTTGTGAATACCGAAAGTCCAAAGTTAGGATTTTGTCTCAGTTTAGTAGTAGTAAAGTTAGGAGTCCTAACTTTACTACTACTAAATGCCTTCTGTGAATACCAAAAGTAGTAAGTTTAGGATTTTATCTCAGATTAGTTCTGTGAATCGGCCCCTATGTGAATGTCTCAATGCTAGAATTTCTTTTCTTAGGGCAGATCAAACTATGGCTGCACTGTGAGATCTCAGCAGGCTATGAACACCGTAGGAGCCTGTCACTGCATGAAAAACGCAAAACACTTCACATTCAGTATTCATTTCAAACCCCCAACACCAAACTTTCCACCTTAAGAAACTCCGTTTCACCCCATTCTACAGACCTCCATCTGGGAGCTATTCTAATAGAAAAGGAACGTGATTTACAACCTATTTTACCCTCATTTGGCAAAAGCGCCTTGACAAAAACTTGATTTCTTAGGGTTGAGCATGTGCAAACTGTAATTTAATAAATACAAGGAAATAACCATGAGGCTTCGACCCAAAGCCCATGCCTATTTTGTGCCTGGCCTTGTGCCAGATTACTCTTCTCTAGTTTGACAAGGGCCTCGATCCACCTCGAGATCCACTGGGATAATGGAAATCACTAATGTCTGGCACCCCACCAATGGGGCGATGAGTTGATGCCTAGGAATTCCAAGATGCTTGTTATGTGTGTGCGCAGTGGAATTCCAGAGGAGACACATTCAATAGCGCTAAGTTGCCCCTGAGCCCTTACTGAAATGGAAGAGCTTCAATCAATGCCATCTCTACTATTACCATGTGTCTTCGTGTCAATGAACACCACAATATTGGAACTAAGTAAGCTTTTCAAAGACTATAAATCCTATCAACTGTGAGTATTTTCATTTGTTTCCTGTGGATACAGTTTGGGTTGGGTCAGCAGGGGCCAGGGAGCCAAGGAACCAGGAAGGTCTTTCAAAGACTATATTTACATGATTGTTGTATCCTTTATGAGGGCAACAGTACACTGATGAGTGTTGTTTTTATTTCTGTTTTCCAATTAAAGAAAGCCACGCATTCAGGTTTCAGATACTTAAGGACCTCTCAAGTATCAGCATCCATGCAGTGTTCACTTTGAGTTCTCTCGAACAGTCCATCGCAAGTTGTGTGCACAATCACTCACAACAGCTCACGCTCCAGAGTCTGCATGGCAGCCTTCAAGTATAAATTGACACGGATTCATGCCATTTGAATGTCTTTGTTATGCCTTATGTGTTATTCCAATTTTGTAGAATGCCATTTGGCTATGGCCATCTTTCACAAACTTATGACACATTTCACCAGTCATGGCATTTCAAGGTATTATTTAAATTTTTTCAGATCACAACAAGAAGACAAAAAAGTAGTTGAGGAGGTATTCAAAGTTTTAGAGATCAAAGATGTCACATTAAGGAAGAAAACGTAAATTTTTAAGATTAGACATCTTGACCATGTACTAACGGCCAGGGGGGGGGGTGAAGTCTAAATCCAGTTGGGTTCATAGTATTGCAGGAGCTCCTGCATCAACTGACAGGGAGCAATTACTCTCGTTTTTAGGGTTGTGAGAGTTTCACACCAAATACATGGAGACATTCGCAAACCTGTCACAAAGTTTAAGGATTCTGCTCAAGGGAGGGGCTGAGTTGCCTTGGACTGAGGAACGTCAATGATGTTTTGTTGAAATTAAATAAATGATCTTATGTGCACAAGCATTATAACTGAATGTTGTAGAATGATTGAGTTGCATAACAATAGCTGGAAGCTCGTATGGGTTTGACTCTTTGTTGTCACAATTAGATGGTAAGGTTGAATCCACAGTTGAATTTGCTTCCAACACATAATATTGTGTAATCAAAAAATGTCTTTTAGCCTGTATGTGGAGTGTTTTTGGCACAATTAGATGGTAAGGTTGAATCCACAGTTGGATTTGCTTCCAATACATAATATTGTGTAATCAAAAAATTTCTTTTAGCCTGTATGTGGACTGTAGAGAAGTTCAAATCTTATCTATGGAGGAGTCCATTCTTATTTAAAACAGATCATCGCAACTTGTTGAGATTTTATCGGGGGTCAAGATTAAGAATCCACTAATTGGCAAGCAAGGTTTTGAGCAAAGCTGCTGGAGTGCAACTTCAAAGTTGAATATATACCCTGTGGGTACTGTAGGGCAATTGCCTGTCAAGGCCACCTGTGAAAGATGATGAGTATGAATGGAATTTCAGATTAATGACTGTATTGCAGCAAGCCATGGTGATTCAATAGTATGTGCTGATGGGGGAAATTGGATGCAGGAGATGAACAGTGTGTCATGGCTTGTATGTATTCTCCATTTTAGATTCAACTCCTTAAGTTGACATCTCTTTCTTGTGGTGCCCTCTGCCATACTTTTCTGCTTTTCTGCTAATGTGTGAATGTGCTGTATGTGTATTTACAATAGACACTAATGCCCTGTAGTCTGTACAGTTAGTTTGAAGGTCGTACATGAAGAACAAGATGCCCATATTTTCTTTCTTTCTGTGCTTGTTAAGAGGCACTTAGCTAGATTAAACCTAATTAGCTGCTCTGGGCCTCTGTCACAGTTGATAAGAACAGCATTTTATTATATAAACACCTTCCATGGAAAGGCTCTTTGAGCAGAGCATTTCCATGCTGGGAATTATCACGGAACCGCTGCACACTGTGACTGAGAGTCAGCCCTGCTGACTCCGACCTCCATCCCGCTAAGGAACATAACACATGCACTGTGACCAGCTTCCTGACATCCAAGTTATGGGGGTTAGACTATCCCAATTGATATGGCAAAATAATGCTATCGCCATGCTCTCTTCAGTACAGTGTAGATACAGATAGGAGTAGGCAAACATTAGCAACAATTAACATGGTTGAATTGTTCATGCTGTTTATCATTCTAACAGTGCTGATTACATTAACATAGCTCATCTTTCTAATAAACGCAGCTCACACTTTTTATGCAAGAATACATTTCTTTCAATACATTTTTTAAAATGCATTGTTGTATCTTTCTTGTGTTTACCTTGGGCATGTAAGAGTGACAAACAAAAGGGTTAGATCTGTTTTCACATATTCCTTTGGAATTAGAATATCATGTTTAAGGTTGCCAACAACATCTGTTACCCTGGTTGGTTTAGGAGTTAGAGGTGATACTTTAGGCTAGCCGAAACCCACCAACATTCACACATGGTATTTGTGGACTAGGTCACTATACTATGAAGTTCATGTTTGTCTAATACACAGTCCTGCTACATTTGTAGGAACTGTATATCAAGGTGTCACTAATGTTTTAGGTCAAGTACTTTTTTAATGGGCCTCCTGAGTAGTTTTCTCGCATATGCCCAAGTCTTGTGTAATGAAAAGGATTCATCCTCCTGAGCTTAGTAGAAAGCACCTGTTCATGTCTAAGGGTTGTTCAAGCTTGAACATTTAAAAGAATCACCCCACTATAGTGTGAATTTTCTTTGAATTCCATTGATTAAAAATGGCGCTAGCATTCAACATTCCTGTAGGTTGTAGACCGGCAGTACCTGCTCACTTAACTTTACATGGGCTGGTTTATACAGATGGAGAAGCTCTCTTCGTGACAAATGCAAAAAGAACAATTGATGGACAGAATGTTGAACAATATCAAACATTCACCCCATTAACGAGATTTGGGCCTAAATCCATCTTTTTTTGCTTCCCATGCCATTTAAGTTTAAAACCAGCCATATGCAAATCAGTCTTGGTCCTGTTCCTCATGGAAACAGTCCAGCCCGAACTGCCAGGCCAGGTTCTCCCTGGACTGGAGACAGGAATACTGGGACCGGTTACAGGGTTTCACCCCTCATCAGCCAGGCTAGCTTGATGCCAGTGCCATGGAGAGCACAGGACCCATGACTGGGCATACTCGTCCCACTCGGGGTGACAAATGCAAAAACAACAATTGATGGACAGAATGTTCAACAATGTCAAACATTCACCCCAGGACAGATATCAATCCATTGTTTGTTTGCTCCCCATGCCATTCCAGTTTAAGCTCAGCCATATGTAAATCAGTCTTGACACTGTTCCCCATGGGAACAGTCCAGCCTGAACTGCCAGGCCAGGTTCTCCCTGGACTGGAAACAAGAATCCCAGGACCGGTTTTGGGGTTTCACTCCTCATCAGCCAGCCTAGCTTGACTCCAGTGGCATGGAGAGCCCGGGACCCACGTTGGGCATACCCGTCCCACTCGGGGTGACAAATGCAAAAAGTACAATTAATGGACAGAATGCTGAACAATGTCAAACATTCACCATAGCACAGAGATCTGGGCCTAAATCCATAGTTGTTTTGCTCACAAGGCCATTCCAGTTTAAATCCAGCCATATGCCTGTTCCCCATGGGAACAGTCCAGCTTGAACTGCCAGGCCAGGTTCTCCCATCATCTGTGTGTCTTTTATCTTCGTGATTGAGGCACACAAAGCTTATTAATGTGAAGTCAACAATTCCTGGGTAAACGCTCCTGCAGTGGATGCTAACACACAAACATTTCATACATACACTGATGCAGCAGCACTGTCTGCATATAGACCTCATGAATAATTTGAGATACCATTAACATACCAGGAACATCAGGTTTGGTTCCAAAGTGCCCTTCCACACATACCACAAAATGTAATATTGTGTCCTCTCAGTAATGACAGGGCAACCTGGCAAGTTTTAGCCGGATACAGGACATTTCCAAGTACAGCAGCACTGACTATTTGCAAAGTATGTGCTTTATATAATCACTTAGACCGTATCATCATATAGTATGTGTACATTGACAACTGCCCCAGCATGGGTTGTTCAAGCTGGGCAACCACAGTTATCTAGGGTCAAGAAGATCAGGAATCCACTAATTGGCAAGCAAGTTGTTAGCAAAACTGTTGGAGTGCAACTTCAAAGTTGAATATATACCCTTTTTGAAAAACTGTAGGGCAATTCCCTTTCAAGGTCACCTGTCAAAGATGATGAGTATGACTGGAATATCAGATAAATGACTGTATTGCAGCAAGCATCGGTGATTCAATAGTATGAGTTGATGGGAGGAATTGGACGCAGGAGGTGAAAAAGATCTGAAGTTGATAGAGGTAATGAAAATTGTGTTGGAAGGAGTCTGCATAAGGGAATGGAATTTTGAAGTAACTTTGCCACTATATTGTAAGGTTGTGGATTAATTGTCCATAGAGGGGAAACATGTGCATGGAGATATTTTAATTCTACATCTGTGTTTTAGAAAGGAGTGATGGAAGAATCACATACCACATATTTAGGTATTATTATTATCAGAAAAAGAGTCAGAAGTGAGTATTGGTGGCCTGTTATGGACAAGTAAGTTGTAGATGTTAGTCCGGAATTTTGTGAGGTGCAACAGTAATGAGAAAAAATTAGTCACAGAAGTACCAGTAGAGAGGGCAGTCTTGTGTCCAGAAAGAGTGTGGCAGAAGATACGTGTAGATTGTTGGGTTCCTTTTCAGGTTTTATCACAATGTGTGAATATACTTTACTGTGATGAGTGATTGTGATTGGCAAAGAGGTTTTGCTGCTCACTGTTGAGTTGCATTTGTTGCTGCTACTTGGGGGGGAGGTTGTTCATGTTTTTAAGGTTTTTAAATATTTTATGTGTTCCTTTTACTTAAACTCTGTGCACTGACTTGGGGCAATTTCTTAAAGATAATTTGTGGCATCCAGCCTGCTTCTGTGAGCAGGGCTCTGAACTGGGGCATCTCAGGGTGCCATTTTTTTCATGGCAGCGCTCTAGTGTTCCAGCAAACATTACAAGTCCCATCTATTTAAAGATGGCCGAGGTGTGGATGCGCAGTGGGCATGCCGCGGTTGCGCCAAAGGCAGGCCAACGGCAAGCCCGTCTGAACCCGTCCATGTCCTGACAGCAGCCAGCGCCAGCCAACATGCTGGTCGCTTTCCAGAAGTAAGGCCTAAGATAACTTATACTTCTGTTGATATGTATGGTATGAGAGCCCCCCTTTGGAGCACATGTAACCCAGTGTTATTGAATTGCTGTGGCCCAGTTAACGGCCGCAAATGCAAACTCCCACTATATCCTTTAAATATAGGGATTAAGGAGAGGTTGTACAAGCACATGATCCAGGCCAGATTAAATGCAGCTCTAATCAATGTACGCTCCCTCCATAAACATGCACTGGACATCTATAATTTGTTAGATGACTCACAATTTGATGTTCTTTTTATGACAGAAACCTGGTTAGGTGAGAATTCCTTCCGTGATCTGCAGATTATGCTACCTGAGAATTATGCCTATATCCACCTGGGCAAACGCAGTGGAGGTTTAGCCATAACATTTAAGAAAACTCTTTCTGGTCAAAAATATAAAAGACGCTGAAGCTCCAACCTTCTGCAGTTGACTCTCTGCTCAGTGCTCCTTTGTGGGGGTTCTATTCTACCATTACCCAGGTTATGCAGGGGATTTTATTTACTCTCTCACACAGGCTTTAGTGCAAAAGATTGTTAATTACACTAATTTTACGGTTCTGGGCGATTTTAACTTTCAGGTGGACATTGCCACTAATCCTCTGGTCCAGCATTTCTTTGACATTCTAGCGGCCTTTAATCTTTCCATGATCCCTATGGGACCCACTCACAAGACGGGACATTAAATCAATGTTATTCGATCTGTTCGGAAAGCTCTCGGGAAGTAATTTGATGAGACCATTATTTAATACCTTTTTCCTAGCCTTTGCCTACCCCAAAGGGAAAGAGATTGGTTGATCTTAAGGGGTCTTGACTGGAACAAGGTAAGTATTCCTAATTTGCAGGATACACTAATGTCCTCCACGCTAACTTGAGATGTCCTGATAGACGATGTTGCGGTTGAAAGATGGCTTTCAGCTGCGGCCAATGTGGTTGCATCAGAGTCTAGTTACAGAAATATGATACCCTCTCCCTCGGCCCATTGGTTTTTTGACAAATTGGCTTCAGAAAAGAAACTTTGTAAAAAACTGGAATGTCTGTGGGTACGACATTACCAAGAAAAAGATCAAATACATTACAAACAGGCCCTAATTATATAAAATAAAGCTTGCATGTTGCACTTTCCTCCCAAAAAAAAATCAGTGAAACAAATAATGACCTCAAAGAAATTTTTTAAATTATGTAGGATTACACTGACCCTAAAATAACAACTCCTCCATTTGAACTCAATTCAAACTTATAGTGAGTGATTTTTTCAAGGACAAAATTATTAAGATTCAGTCTAATCTCTTGAGGTCAAACACTAGTTAGCCTAAGGATTCAGGGGCATATCAGCAAGGCGAGGCGATAAAATTATCGCCGCTTTAGCGTCCGTTTTTGGACGAAAAGCGGCAATAATATTATCGCCCTATCAGCATGGACACGCTAACGCGTGAATCCATGCCTTAGCGCCTGTTTACTGAACGCCCAGCTTTGCATCTCTAATGAGATGCAAAGTGGGCATTCCTTCCCGAAATAACTGGAGAAATGTCGCTAACCGACATTTCTCCAATTATCAAGGGATTCGCTAACAAGCATAGCGATAAGAAAAGTAGCGCTAACCACGGTTATCGCTACTTTCCTTACGCATGCTTTAATTCTGACTTAGCCATGTAATCCAATGGGAGGTGGATTACATGGCTAAGACCACTCTGCCCTATCAGCAAGGTATCGCCGGTCACAGTGCGATTATCGCTGGTTTCCCAGCGATAATCACACTGTTTTCCAGCTATCGCTTGCATTTCTATCGCTTTGGAGATAAGCGTTGCTGATAGCACGCTATCTCCGCGATAGAAAGCAGCGATAGCCGGCAATAATTATCCTAGCGCTAAGTGCGCTTAGCGATAATTATCGCCGGCCCTTGCTGATATGCCCCTCAGTTCTTAGTCCTACAATGCCATCAGTACAGGGAAAACTCTCACTATATTCCCCCAACTGAAAAGGACTTGAAAAGCTGCCTAAGTAAGTGTAAATCAGGATCCCCTCAGGACCTGTTTCTTCCTCTTATTTTGAGACCAATAAAGCACTGTATAAGTCCAGAATACTTAGAACTCTTTAATGCCTCAATGCAATCTGGGAGGATACCTAGCACTTGGAAGAGGGCAAATGCCATCCTTCTCAAAAAGCCTAATGCTGATCCCGAAACACTCTCTAATTTTAGACCAATTTCCCTGCTACCAGAGATCTCACAGCTACTTGAGAAGATTGTTAAAACACAATTATCGGAATTTTTGGACACCTTCAATCCATTGCAATCATCACAATCTGGTTTCAGGGCATGACACAGCACAGGATCAGCCTGTATTGAAAAAACTGATTCCATCAAGCTAACTATTGGCTCTGGCCACAACGCCGCCTTGATTCTGTTAGACCTCTCCGCTGTGTTCGACTAGGTCTCACACAACATCTTGCTGCAGCACCTCACTTCAATTGGAGTAAATGGGGTGGCGTTAGATTTGCTCAGATCCTTCTTAGATCATAGAGAACTAGCTGTATGGCTGAAGCATTTTTTATCAGAGGTGAAGACTCTAAAGTGTGGTGTAACATGGGGCTCAGTACTGAGCCCTACGCTCTTTAACATTTACATGTCCCCACTTCCTTTCTTGAATGAATAATTTGGCATCCAAACTGTCTCATGTGTGGATGACACCCAGCTTTTGTTGACCCCTGATGGCAATTCGAACAAAGCCAAAGGAAATTTCTCAGCCTGCATTGAGGCAGGGATGAGTTGGTTCAGAGCCAACTGTCTACAATGTAATATGGACATAACAGAAATCCTCTCTTTGGCCTTAATTCTCTTTCTGGTTAGTCGGGTTCCTGTCCAAGCAGTTGTTCATTGCCTTTCTCTCCCCCTCCCCACCTCCCCCCACGGAGGTGGCAAAGAACCTACAGATGCTATTTGATGTTCACCTCTCTTTTAAACCCGAGATCTCTTCAATTCTGAGAGTCTCCTGCTGGATATTCAGAATGCTTAGAAAAGTTTAATTTAGATTTTCTGACCTGGTAAGCTCAGAAATCAGTAGTCTGGGCCCTGATCCTTTCCAGATTAGATTATTCAAATGTTCTTTATTTGGGTGTCCCAGAATACTCAATCCATCAGCTGCAAATTGTGCAGAATATGTCAATCCGCCTTTTGTTCAAACTACCCAAAAGTGCCTCGGTGTTGTACTACCGCAAACCAATGGCACTGGCTACCAGTGAGCAAAAGGATTGTTTCCAAAGCCCTTACCATTGCGCAATGAGCCTTTTGAAAGGCAGGACCTAAAAACTTGACAAATAGGTTACAAGAATGCTACCCACGTAGAGCCTTGTGCCCGCAGGCTGCCCGACTGTTAGTCATCCCGCAGCAGAAGAAACCTGGCAGTGTGGCATGTTCTGTTTTGCTGACCAAGCTTTGGAACAAGCTCCGCCTCCAATTTAGATGTATATCAGATGAAACTATCTTCTGGAAACAGTAAAAACTCTCTTCAACCTATAAGGTGGTAGATTTCCCCTTTCATTTTGGCTGTAGTAGCTGTGCACTTTAGAAATGTGTTCATTCATTTATTTAATCATTGTTTGTCTAGGTTTGTGTAGGTCAACACTGCTGTGGAGTCCACCACTCAGTCTGTTATTGTGTTTTTGCAGATGTCTGTGCATGTGAGGCTGTCCTGGAAGAAAGATAATAGGGTGCAATTTGTATCATCTAAATTGAATTATTTCCTATGTAGGTATAGTAATAAACACACCTTGACAGCTATCTACCATTCTCAAACCGATGGGAAAATCAAGCAATTTAATAAGGTATTGGTGTAATGTATTAAAGGGGCTTAAAGGAACAACATGGATGTGACTACAGCACTGAGAGATCGCATTTGGTCTTATCACACAACACTTCATGTTTCTACTGGAGTGACCCCATTCAGTTAATGCATGGTCACAAGGCAGTGTCTATTTAATTCTCCTTTTGAAAGGTAAGATGAGCAGTGATAGTGAAAATATTGGTGAGTTCTGGAGGAGTGCCAAGGAGAAGTCATATATGGTGAGGTAAATATTGGGTAATATGGTAAAGTTAACGGATGGTTGTTAGTGGCATGTTTCACATGTTGCTTTGGCTCATTGAGCAAAAAAGTTTCCATATGGGTCAGCGGAGTGATTTTGCATGCAATTATGCAAGCATTGTTGGTGTGGGATAATATTTAGATTGCTTAAAATGGGCAACATGGATAACTTAGATGGCAATTTAATAAGAAGCTAGAGTGTCACAAGGAGATCAAATTGGTGCAATCATTTTGTAGGTCAAAGATTAATGATGTTGTCTCTGCAGTAACTCTCTGTTAACACATTTTTTGATTATTTATTTATTCTCAGCAATATGTTTCTGTTAACTCATTGTTTCTGATTAATTGTTTGTTTTTGCTCTCTTATTAATTTAATATTTTGCATTCTGTTTATAATTGTGAATGTGTTTGTATCAAATTGTGTGTGTTGATGGCTCGGAATTCTATGATACTTATTATGTGCGCTTGCAGTGTGTTTGACCTATCAGCCTAAGGGTTCCCCCCAATGTTTTGCCTTCATCCCTCCTATTTTTATTGATCTGTATTTGCTGACCTTAGGACTTTGTATACTTTACCACTGCTATCAAGTGCTAACGTGCTTGTGCTTTCCCCCCAAATCATGGTAGAATTGTTTTACACCCAATTGAAATATTTAATTTACTTGTAAGTCCCTTGTAACGTGGCACTACGTTGCCTATGGCCTGTAAATTAAATTCTACTAGTGGGCCTGCAGCACTGGTTCTGCCACCGACTTAAGTAGGTTTTTCGAACATTTCCCAGGCCTGCCATTGCAGGCTGTGTGTGCACTTTTAAACAGTCATTTCGACCTGGCATAATAATTATTTTCATACACAAAAAGGAGCTACAGAGAGACTAAAGAAATATCAAGGGTGCCCTCCACACTCAAAATACCAAAACCAACAACACAGCCCTTGATACTTGTCACAACCAACACAGAATATAGAAGTATATCTAGGGCACCACCATCAAGCTAATGTCATTTTTTGGAGGAGGTCGATCTTCGATAACAATTCATTCAGACTCTGTGCCTAGGTGTGCTAATTTTTTCAAGCCCGGTGCCAAGGGACCTACAAATCAAAAGTTCATAAAAAATGTATATAATATGAGTGCCTCACATAAGAGACCACCAAGAGCTGGTTGTCTGTTACTCACCGACTGGCTCACTGTATTATTATGAGCCACTTTTCTATATTGACAGGAGGAATGAACACCATGTCAGAAGCTAATTGTGCGCACTGTGTATAACTTTTCTATAAACAAAAACATCAACCTCCTGACTGTCCACATTAAGAAAGTAATGACAATGCTGTCTTCCTCACAGAAAACACACTATAAATTAGTCCTATACATCGTATAACATGCATCTTTATTCTATGCCTATGCTCATGATTAAAAACAAGATTGAATGTTTAGACCATTTTGCTGTGAATGGCCGATATGTTTCATTGCCACTCTAATACTTACTGTCAAATTCATCAGGGCAGGAGACGCAATATTCTACCTATTGTGTACCGGAACATATCAACCCCCTGGTAAACGCCTTCCAGTAGGCCATAAGAAACAGTTTCGGAACAAAAGTTGTGATCGCCGTAGGTCCTGGCAGACCACATTCATGGCCACAGGGACCTGCTTTCAAATATTCTGTTAGCATCCAGTGGCGTAGCAAGGGGGGGCGGTGCACCCCAAGCGGCACAAGTGTTGGGGCTCTTTCCTGCAGTCATCGCAGGGCAGCGGCTGCAAGAATCACCAGCACCCCCCACTGTTTATCATGTTACTGCAATATACATAATTAAACAAAAATTAAGTTAATGAAATTAATTTTTTTTCTTCTGTATATATTGACCACTTAGGGCCAGATGTACGACGGATTTTTGCATGCACAAATGGGTTTTAGACCCTTTTGCGCTTGCAAAAAACCAGTGGGCCATGTACTAGCCCTATTTTGCGAGTCGCTAATTAAACAGCGACTCACAAAATAGGGTTAGGGACTCGCTATTAGGAAGGGGCGTTCCAACGGTGTCCCTTCCTAATAGCGAGTCTGAAACTTATGTAAGAATGTTTTGCAACTGCAATTGCGGTCGCAAAACACTTGCAGTTTACCACCCTCTTCAAGAGGGTGGTAAACAACTTCAGCAAATGGGAAGGGGTCCCTAGAGGACCCCTTCCCTTTGTGAATGGGTGCGCAAACATTTTTTCAAAGCAGGCAGTGGTCCCAGGGACCACTACCTGCCCTTAAAAAATGAAACAAAAACGTTTCATTTTTTTTTTTTTTTTAAATGAATCCGGTTTTCCTTCTAGGAAAATGGGATGCATTTTTTTTTAAAACTGCTTTATTTAAAAGCAGTCCCAGACATGGAGGTCTGCTGACCCCAGCAGGCCACCATCCCTGGGAGTGCCAGCCATTCCCAATGGGGTCTCAAATTGCGACAGCCTCATTAATATGCATGAGGCATGCAATTTGCGACCCCATTGGGAATCGCAAACAGTGTCTCAGACACTGTTGTACATTGGCAATTGCGACTCGCAAATTGCGACTCGCAATTTGCGCAATTTGCGAGTAACAATTGCCAATGGTTATACATCTGGCCCTATATGTAGATTTAACAACTATCATTTAATATTCCATTCATGTTTGTAGAATTTCATGTGGAACCGTGGCATTGTATCTGAGACATGAAGTACGTCAGAGAAGAATGTGTAACAGTTAAATTATAGCAGATTTCACACATGCACAATTGATCTGCGTTGCAAGCTATTCTAGATTTTAATCAGATGAGCCTTTTTCCTTCTGCACCTATAGTCATCTAATTATTCATTACGATAGGGAATGTGTGGATCATTCATTGTCCTTTTTCCCTTTCTCTAGTGGAACACATGCCTTCCAAGCCTCATTTTGACTTAGGTCAGTGTCGGGAGGAAGCGCGCTTCAGTGCCTTCACTCTGGAGACTGATGAAGGCTTGTGCGGCTGCAGCCATAGGGGAGGATAAGTTGTGATTCCCTCCCACTACTGTCTAGTTTCTAATACACTGAATAGGACCCGTCCTCAGGCCTTTGCACCATCTTTTCAGGGTTGAGTACCTTGATCAAAGAAGCAGATTGTAGATACTGTACTTTTGATATAGATACTTAGGGGGAGATTTACTAAGATTTTGCTAAGTGTTTGCATCCCAAAAGTGACGCAAAATGAAGCATAATCTTTTTTTCCTAATTAACTTTCCAGCGCTAAACTTGCTTAGCGGTGGAAATAATGTAAAAGTAATTAGAAGCAGCGCATTGCACTGCTTCGTATTACTTTGCGCCATGGGGGCGTATCAATGGTGGAGCATGGGCGTTCCCAATCAACCACCCAAGGTTTCTCACGCTAAACCCAATTTACTAAAAACAGTAGATTGGGTTTAGCGTGAGAAAACTGCAACCTTTTCAACTAGGCGCAAAAAAGGAAAAATGCTTTCATTTCACCTTCCTTTTCCGACTTTGAATGCGTGCTGCACTGTGCAGCACGCATACAAAGTGGGAAAAGCTTTCCCTCGTGTGTAGCATAGTCTTTTGTATAGGAAGGGTACCCTTCCTGTACAAAACCTATGCTTCACTCATGCACACACCCTAGCGTTGCGGTGCTAAGGTGTATGCATGGCGCACGGCAGCTGAAATCAGCGCCGGCGCAAGGGAAAGGGGAGGAGAGTGCCATATCTTTGAAGATATGGCGCTCTCCTGCTCCCTCCCTATCGCGCAATGCAGCGCAGCCTCACGCGGGGCTGCACTGTGTTGCGTGAATTTTTAGTAAATCTCCCCCTTTGGGTCTTATTACAACTTTAGCGGTACTCCCGTGGGCCACCACATCAGTGCCCCTCGGGAGGACCACCAAAGGCATTCCAACACTGCCCGCTGGATTATGATTGTAATGCATGGTGGGTGGTGGCACGGCAGCTCTGCAATGTCAGCGGTCTGTAAGGCTCATTGGAGAGCCTTACATGCAGACAACCACAGTGACAGTGCCATCTTCAACTTCCTGCATGGTGTGCTATGTACCATGCGGTCCATGCAGCATCGTGCAGGAACTGGGGTGCATTAATACAGGGGGGCACAACATGTAGGCCCCTGTTTAGAGCCCCAGGCTCTGGAGCGGCAGGGGCCCCTGTTAGAGCTTCCTTTGTTGGATCTCCGCCACCCTTTCCTGGCGGTTACACCGCCATGAAAAGGTTGGCTGTGAGGAAACCCAAAAAATGCTGCTCAGTGGTGCTGGCTGCAGCACCACCAGGATATTCTTCACATGGAAAGACCACCAGCCCAGCGGGATCCTTGATCCTGGCTGTCTCGTGGTGGTCCGACCACCGCAGCTGTAATACTGTGGGCGGTCCCACTGTGCAACGTTTGTCAGACTGCCACCACGACTACGTTGGTCTTATGGACCGTTGTAGTCATAATGAGGCCCTTAATCTGATGATTTCCCTTTATTATTAAGATTTCCTTACTTGGTCCCTGAGTGAGTAATTTTATTCTATTACCACACCAATTGGTGGTCTTGCACAGGTGTGGTACTTTGAGTTTCATAACTAAGCAAAGGTTACGTGATAATTTATGGGGCCATCATAAATAAAGCAAGACGTGCACAAGGGCATCTCTACCTATTCTAAAGGAAATAATTGTTTCTCCCCTTCTACGATGTCCCTCTATTAATTGGTCCAGATGAGACTCCATATTGATAACAGGGTCAAAACATTGTTGGCATGAAATAAACAAACAAACATATCAAAAGCCTATTTTAGGTATAGGCATGAATTTACCATAATCCTTGGACTCAATTGGTGTACATGGTTGTCAACGGAACACACATTTTTCTTTTCTTCTTTTCTTTATCTTTGTTGAGAATAGTGGAAATTTTTACTACCTCTGCTTGGAGGATCTTTTCTCACATGGGACACGGTACATTTAATTTTTGTGTAATTATGTATACTGTAGTAACATGCTATAAAATATCACTAAACTGGTGATTTTAAGTGATGTGCTTATTATTAGTACTTGTTGTGAAACTCTGTACAGCTAATTTTTTTTTGTGAGCACATTAATTTTTTACAACTATCAGCCTGAACTTGTAACTTTGTCCCAGTCTAGCATGACCAGATATCCACAGTTGGTGCATTGTGCTTTTGGGTGCTATTTTCACTGAATTCTTTACAATGGATTATCACCGGTTCTACTGATTTTTCTAATTTTTGTCATTTTGGACTTATTTTATTTATTAAAATGCACTCTATTTTTCTAAATTAATGTGGGATTTTTCTTGTGTTGTGTTTTACTTTAAAACTGTTTGAAGCGCTGCCTAAATCCTTCACACATTGCATCTAAGTCAAGCCTGACTGCTCCATGCCAAGATACCAGAGGGTTGAGCACAGGTCAATTTGGGCTTTGCTTGTGACTTCACCCTGACAAGGATTGTGGTTGCTGCTTGATTAGGGTTCTACCCTCCTCAACCAGCAACCCAATTTCTTACATAGTGGAATTCCAGAGCCGTCTCATTCCTTTGTGGTCAATTGCCCCTGAGCCCCTACTGCAATATGAGTACTTCAAAAAACATCATTTCTCCTCTTACCTTTGTCTTTGTGTCAATGAGCAACACAGGGCCCCACCAATCTCCAAACAGCGCCAAAATATATAAGGCTCCTGTCAAGCCTCAACTGCCTCTGCAGTGAATCCATGCCTCACCTCTCAGCCAATGGTGCCATTCAGTTGACATTCATTTAAATTTTATGCAGCTGGTCAATTAGCTGAGATGATAATTCCCTCTGGTGTGTAAGGTGTGGATCAAACACTTCCAAAACATCACTATAGGTACAGTACCTTGGGTATGCCCATATTATAGCAGGGCACAAGGCTATCTTGAATTTCATCATCTACCTCCCAAAGCCTGAGATGATTTTCACTTGTTTGACAGGTGTTTTTTAAAATACATACCCAATGAGAAATAATAACTAAAAAATACATATGCTTGCCAATCCATGTAGGCAGTCAAATTTTGCAAGTTAGCAAGTGTATCAAGACGTTGTATTCATTCCCGGCTAGAATTGTGTCTAATAAAAACCATATCTGAAACTTGATTTTCTATTGAGTTGGTATACAGCAGACTACCTGCAATAACTTTTCAAGAAATAACATGATTAATGAAAGAGAAAGATGTGAAGCAGACTGCAAGATAACACTCAAAAGTGTTAGGCAACACTCGGGCTAAATGACTAGCGAACATTCAGATACTAATCCGCATGGCAATTTCTTTGTGTTGTCTTATTGGAGAAAAGCTGCAAAATGCTGATTTCTCTTATAATACTGAGTATGATTTGTAGTCCACAACTTATCTATTTCAGCTACATTGAGAATGTTCTTTCAATAGCTACATTTAAATGGAGAATTGTTATTGTTTATAACTAGAAACATGCAAATATAGATATTTTATATCATGCTTTACTTCCACGTTATTCAGTTGCGAGTAATTTGTATCTCTTGGTATTATTTTCTTAAGTGTATATGTTGCAATATTAATAAAAGTTGTTACCTTTTACTCTATTAGTGTGAAATTCATCAGTCAAGAAAGAGTTGTGGTGGAGTTGGTCTGCAGGTTCAATATTGTAATCTGCAGTTAACACACTAACACAAGCAGTGAGCGTTTGACTCAATTCACAATCTTATTGACTTGGAAATTAATCAAGTTATCGTGACTCAGACAAGTGTGAATATACCATGACAACAGGCAAACCCACATTTGTGAGCTGCTTCTCAACATTCTATTCCAAATCCTTTTCTTTTTCTCTTTATTTTTCCAAACTGGATTTGTCTATCTCTCTCCGCTCTGGATATCTGAGCAGCTTCGAAATATATATCTTGCCCATACCTAAGAAAAAATTGTGAGACAGACACTGTTGTAAAAGCAATTTTATAACTTTTGCATATTTCATCAGAATTAGTAAAAACCCAATGATTGACCCTAAATGGGCCCTGGAGTGTTTATGAAACACATGCTGCCCTACTGATAACATTGACCAAGGTGGACCCCTTTTGCACAAGCCGATAATTCATTTAAAAACCATGTGGCTACTGGGAAGCTGCTAACAACTTGGGGGCCGATTCTGATGCGGGTTGGAAAAGCTTCCCGACCGAATCGGTTAGGAAATGGTGTCCGACCCACTCGGATCGGGAAAGTCCGACCGGCGGAGTAGGATGCATCCGGATGCTTCCAGATACGATTTGGTTGAACTCCCATTGACTTCAATGGGAACATTTGTTCCTAACCGCATCAGAATTGGGCCCTCGATCGGGAAGACACGTTCCCGATCCGATTTGGAAGGAGCAAATGCCGTTAGGAGGCCTTCCTAACCGCATCAGAATCAGGCCCTTGGTCGGGAAGCTTTTCCAACCCGCATCAGAATCGGGCCCTTGGTTGTTTTACACTTGCAACCAATCACAGATCACTCATTGCCTCAATTACAAGACCCAGGGCAATTCCGATTGGGTCAGGAATCAGCCACTGGCCCCTTCAGAATTTCAAAATGTGCAGAAACACCAAGGTTCCCTTTTGTTTTGCAGTGATTTCCCTAGTAGGGATATGCCTAGAAAGATAGATAATTTGTCATGGTCAGGATGTTTATTGTATACAGCCTGATAGTATGGCTAATTACTTTGTTTATTTTCATCTGCCAAATGATTGCAGTACATTTGCTTCATAGTAGACAGTGATAGTTTCAATAAATGTATTGTAAACTTTCTTTGAGTCTTGCTAACATCTGGAATAAATATGGACATAGTTCTCTAGAATTATACAGTATGTTTACTTTGTTTATCTTTAAAGTATGCATTATGTCAGGAATAGCAAAATTCTGCAACACTCCTGTACCATTGCTGGAAATACTACATAAATTAGTTCAAAGTGTTTTGAATATACTTGGATTTAGAAGCACCGCATAATGGTCAGCCACAATAATTAGATTTCAGAAACAATGAATAACAAACTAGTAATGCAATAGTGAAAGTGCACTTTTGTTCACAGTGACACTTAGGGATCAAAACATTAGTGAGATTAACAAATTATAAGAAATAGGCAAAGTAAAGTCATGCCTATGAAAAATAGTTACATTTATCTGCTCACAAACAAGATAAGAAGATAATGGGACCCTTAGTCCAACTATGCCTCTCGAATAAAGTACCCATCTTTAGCGTTTTGAATATGAAAACATGAATGGAAGAAATAATATGTACTTTGATTAACTAAACATTATATCTTTTTAATTACAGTTTCAAATGTGCTTTTCGATTGATTAGCTAGAATAAGTAAATGCTAAAATGCTGGAAGTCTGTACATTTTTCTAAAACGTAAAGTGCAGAAGCATCGTGAAAGGTGACAATGTTCAACATTGTTTAGCTGGTCACATAGAAGAAAGAACCTGCAAACAAGCTGTTCGGATCTGTTCTTTGTGAGAAAAAAATGTGTGAACTTCTAAAGTGTTCAAAATGCTGACTGAAAGTGATTTTTAACTCAAAACCATCTTCTATGTCACGCCTGAGGAAGCCTTAGAATGGGTCATTGAAAACTACTTTTTTCAAGGTCAGTGAAATCAAATTGCCCACGAGGACAATTAAAGATTACTCAAGCCATCAGAGATGAGTTCAACATGAAGGAGGGTCTCTCAGCGAGAGTCACCCCAAAGATGCTGTGATGATGGTGGTGGAAGAGATTTAAGGGTATATTTGCTAAGATTTTGGGTCGTGTGTACATTACAAAAGTGACGCAATCACTTGAAAGTAATACAAAGCAGCACATAGCGCTGCTTTGCATTACTTAGCACCAAGGGGGTGCTCCATGGGTGGTGCATGAGTGTTCTCATGCAACCACCCAAGATTTTTGAAGCAAAACCCTATTTACTGAAAAAAGTAGACAGAGTTTTGTGGCAAAAAAAGTGCCAATTTCAAATAGGCACCATCACAGAGAAATGCTTTTGTTTATCCTATCTTTTCCGACTTTGCATGTGTGCTGCACTGTACATCATACATACAAAGTGGTAAACGTTTTTAAATTTAGTCTTAGCATAGCATTTTGTACTGGAAGGGTATCCTTCCAGAACAAACCTTATGCTAGACTTACTCCTACACACTTGCACTATGTTGTAAAGGTGTATGCGTGGTGCACAGACCCAAATTTCAGCGCCAGCTGTGTAAATATGGCAATCTAATGCTCTCTTCTTCTCATGCAATGCAGCACAGCATTTTTACCAGCTGCGCTGCGTGAAATTTTAGTAAATCTGGACCTTAGAGATGCGACAAATGGATACATAGTAATGGAAACCGAAACAGAAAAGTCTTGCACTGGATTGGGTGCATTTTAGTTGATGGAAGTGCCTTGAAACATAGACTTGAGGCTTAAGGGTCCTGAGGTCCTAGGAGAGATCAGAGAGGTATGAGACATATAACATAGAGACTGTATAGTTATAAATAGACAGGATTAAGGCTTGGGACGAGGGGTGACAGAACTTTTCAAAGTTGGGGAAGCAAGTAGTTGAACACCTCCATGAAGGAAGTGTAGGGAGGGGAAAAATGTTGGGAAATATTGTTGAGTCAAAAGTTGATATGGCTTCTATACACACCATAGTAGGTCGCAGGCATGTACATTTGTTGGGGGGGGGGATATTTCAGCAAAATAAACTTTGATGAGTAACAGTCCATAGATAGAAACTTTGAGGATCCTTTCGTGGATCTTTTCATGGAATGTGAATGGTCTGATGAACAAAGTTAAAAGAGCGGTACCAGAACTGGTGCTCCTACAGGAAGCTCACCTGTTGGGCTCTAACAGTAAATGTCACCAAAGAGGCCCATATATATTTCTAGCACATGTTGGCTATACAAGTGGCTGCAAGGTGATGGCAATCCTAGCCAGGAAAACACCCACATTTCAGATCACTTGACAATGAGTAGATCCAGATGGTTGTTATTTTAGGGTTCAGGGCACATGGTGTAGGAGGCCATACTTGATCCTAAATGTATATGCTCCACCAAGACTCCAACAGAAAGACCTAGATAGTCTGGGCCCCATATTATTATAGGCAGACGCAAAGGTACATTTAGTGTGTGGAGACTTTGACAATGACCTGGGCAGGAACCCAGACAGGAGCACACTCAGCTCTAACCCGCATGAACTGCCACTGGATTAGAGCATTTTACCAATCCATTAGGTTTGACTGATATTTGGAGGCTCCGACACCCATCTGACGGACAATAGTTTTGTATCTGCACTATGTATTTGTTCCAACAGAGGAAACTATAGCAATCCACAATGCAGAATACTTGGCCATGAGTACTTCAGATCACTCAGCCTTTAACATTTAAAGGGAGGGAGAAAATGTGGACACAAGAAAATACACATGGAGATTCGACACATGGTAACTAAAGGACTAAAGCCATAGTCAAAGGACTCCTGGTAGACTCTAGTCTGTATTATATGGAAAGCACAGGGTCAGTAAACTTATATATTACATTATGGGAAGCGTATAAATCTGCCCTTAGAGGCAGGGCACAAAAGCTCATCGCACAAGGCAAAAGTGGGAGGGCAAAGAAGGTGGTAGATGTGGAAGGAAAGCTTAAACGGAGAGAAGTGCTTTAGTTAGAGACAGGTTTATGAGACACATTGAGACAACTGGAAGCCATGATGGAAGAATATAGGAATAGTACTCATAATGTAGCGAAACAACACTATCTAGTACAGCAAAGAAGATTGTATGAGACAAGAAGACAAGGGACAAGTGGGGTCATCTTCTGGCTTGGCTAGTGAGAAGAGAGGAAGACTCCAAGTGGTCGGGTGAACTTCGTTTACCACTCGCTATATGCAGCCAAATCGTTTACCACAAAGAGCAACATAGTGGAACCCCTGGGTGAGCTACACATGCCAACTTTAGGCAATGACGATTGGGCAACCGAGAACTTGGAATTTTCCCTTCAGGAGCTCACAGAAGCCTTGAAACATGCCAAGTGGCAAGGCATCAGGGCCTTACAAATTCCTAAACGAAATGTATAAGAAATGGTCTCTTATTCTGGGACCAATATTCTAAATATATTCAAGCAGGCTCAGGAGAGGGATACCCTTCATCTGTGTCATGTGACCATAGTTGTTATACACAAATCAGGGAGGCCCAGGAACGACTGCAATTCTAATAGGCCTATATCACTTCTTAACACAGAAGTAAAACTCCTGGCTAAAATATCAGTGACTCGCCTCATTAGAGTAATTGCCACCCTAGCACATAGAGATAAAACGAGGTTTATGCTGGAGAAGGCAACCAGGCTGAATCTCAGGAGATTGCATAATTGGTTGGTTGACACAAGGAACCATTAGCCATAATGCCACCAGACGCTGAAAAGGCATTTGATTCCATTGATTGGGTTTACCTAATCGAGACTCTGAAGCATTTTGTAAGTGTGTGGCATTCTTGTACAAGACACCAACAGCTGCTGTGAAAGTAAATAGAGTATTATCAGAAACATCTATATTAGGATGGGGTGGTAGGCAGGGGTGTCCGCTTCCCCCCTCACTCTTCACCCTGTGCATAGAGCTCTTGGCATTCTTGGTCAGACTGTTAACCTGATGTAATGGAACAGCCAAAAAAAAATCTCGCTTTATGCAGACAATATTCTTTTCTAGCTTAAACCCAGGGGTTTCAATTCTGCTTTGGTTTCTTCTGAAAACAGAAATTAAGTTAATAGTTAACCTAATGAAATCTTGAAGCAGGACAATACACTGGTCATTAATTTTGAAATGCATAAATGAAATTCATCATCTCTAGCTTAATCATGCACATCAATTTAATGGCAGCCTTTGGTATTATTAAAAGTTCAAGTTTTGAAAGTATATTTTTTTAAGGTGTATGGAAATAGTAATTGCGTGATATTTTAATCTCCTTCACTCATAGATTAAGATATGTGATTTGATGTGCAAATGTGTGTATTGTAACAAGTGACATGATTAATTTGATCCAAATATTTTTGTAGCTTAGAAAAAACTCTGTACAATGCTATCACGTTTAATAACTGAGGTAAATGAAGCATCTTGATCATAAGGGTTAAAATTATCATCACCATAAAAAAATAATTTAACGCAAACTGATCGACTTTAATTCATGCAATTTCTGCCTTGTTTATGAAAGCTAATGCTATCACTAACAGTTCTAATGCTTATTGTTTTGTTGATTTGTAAGCTGTCATCAGAGTAGTTGCTAAAGATTGCCTGAAGGTTTTATAAAAAAGACATTGGAGAAAGTTTCAAATCTGTCGGCTTTCTGAGAAGTAGTTATCACACAGAATGATCACAGCTGCAGCCTACATTCAGCTAGCTATAGCTTGCTCATCCTCTGATTCTGCACACAATTCCTGTATTTTTTACTATTTACTATCAAGGTATCCTTTACAATATTAGTCGATTGCATTTTTTTCTTTCTATAACTGTCACCTATCAAGTTTTAATACTTTTATTCAAAATGGCAGTACCTACTGATTACACAACTTTTCTCTTTGTCTTGATCTTTCAGTTTTCTCATGTTTCTTTGTCAGGTAAGACTTTCAGCTACCTCTCACATCTGCATTTATTGGCTCCAGTACTATGTTTAAATCGTACAATTTATCATTGTTTCCATTCCAGTGGAGACACTGTTTTATTTTTTCCTGTACTACCTGCTCATTTTTCAAAATGCAGTTGTCAATTCAGTTTTTTTTTTTTTTTACTATAGAGGCCTCATACAAATTCATATTGATCACATTGTATGATTATTCTGATAAGGATATACAACTAATATTGCTGTTTGATGATCTTCTCACCAAATCACTCCTGATTAGGAAATAATAATTTTGTTTAAAGGGAATGATGTGAAAGTAAAATAACTATAATTTCTAGTTATCTCTTAAAAGGCCCATATTATCCTCCAGTTGTGAAATTTCATCATTTAGTTTTCTTATTCTTAGAGTGAGATACATTTTGTCCAGAAGAGGACTGGGTGAAAAATTAAAATCTCCAGCATATTATGTGACCTATAGAACCTTGAATTATTTCCCATACAAAATCATGTATCACAGTTAAGGGATTTTTACTAGGCAAAAATAGTCTTCCCATGAGAAATTCTTGTTCCTCAAACCTTTTTTTGTTGGTTGCTGATTTTACAAATATGTTTCCTATAGTAAAGCATAGTCTACATTTTGAGATTTTAAAAGTTTAGTGTTTTTTCTTTTTGATTTTTTTGGTGTAGACTATTCACACTCCTGGACATAATTGAAGAGAACAACTAATAAGTGATGTAAATGTGATGGTACTTTTGTTTTTAATTACTTCACTGCCTTAAATTCTAAGGATATACGATGGTGAACAGAACAGTTAGAAAAAAACAAAAATGCTTTCAACTTATAATTATGTACATTTGTATATAACAGCACTTAAAAAGGTTATTAACGATTGAGAATGTATAACATGCTTAACTTAAAGTCTGACATACGAACATAAAAGTTTGTGATTCCAATTTGCAAATCCACATACTTGCAAATTGGGAAAGTATATGAACTTACCCAATCCTTGGCCGGAAAGCTAATAAATATGATTCACAATTCCAAATAAAGAAATCAAAATTTACAGTTTGGATGGCGTCTCAAATTGTGACTGTCACGCTGACAGTCACTGATGACATCAAAACCCAAAAAGTACACCTTCAGTTGCAGTCCACTGACCAAGAAAGCAGAAAAAAAGTTGACAGGACTGCAAGCAGCACAGAAAATGCATGTCAAGCCAAGTGCATGAGGACAAGTGGAAGAAGAAAAAGGAAGAGAACATTTACTTGCAAAGAACTGGAAATACTGGTTAAGGTATGTATCAGCAAAAATGAGGAACTCTTTGGAAAAGCTTCTCTAACTGTGCCAGAGGTCACAAATAACAAAACATATCTGGGCATAAACCAGGCACAACCAGAAGATTATCAATGCTGTTGGAGTAACAAACAGATGTAGAAGAGGTCATACGACCTGGGTTGCACATTAAGGACAAGGTAGACACTAGGGGGCCGATTCCGATCTCGGTCGGAGGCGCACCCAATACTATTCGGTCGGGAAAAAAGCCATGCGAAAGCCAGTTTCCCGACCGATCCGTACAGCACACCGAACGAGCAAGTACGATGCGCACAACAGCAAAAATTCCGGCCGAGCCGTACTCACCCAAACCAGGTCCTGTTCTCCGACCGAGGCGAATCCGGAAACGCCGAATCGAGTCGCACGGAAGGGAAAATGCAGCCCCGTCCGGCCGGACAAGTACGATGCGCTTCCGTACGCGCCGAACCCGTCGCTACGCACGGCACGTCAAAGCATCCGGGAGAGGCGCACATAAGCTCCGAATCGCGCCACAACACGATCCACGGCTACGAGACGAACACAGCACCGACGAGGACGACGCGAAGCGACGAGGACGAAGCGAAGCGACGAGGACGAAGCCAAGCGATGAGGACGACGCGAAGCAACGAGAAGGACGAACGACACGAACCAACCATGAATCCCTTCGTCCCGATCATACCAATATTCTACATCTACTACCGGAACAGGCACGGACGCGTACGGCGCAGAAGGTAAGTCAGACACCAACCACAAAACACATACAACACGTACACGACACATCACACACATACACTGGGAATCTGAATATACTTACACCAGCAACAGCAGCACCATAGGGGCGGGATGCCCATCACCAATGCCACATATGCACACAGGGGCCTGAATGCGCGCCACCACCCCAACCCAGGGGGGCTGGATGCCTACCACTACTACCACCCTTAGCCAGGGGGCAGGATGCCTACCACTACTACCACCCTCACCCACGGGGGGCAGGATGCCTACCACTACTACCACCCTTAGCCAGGGGGCAGGATGCCCACCACTACTACCACCCTCACCCAGGGGGGCAGGATGCCCACCACTACTACCACCCTTAGCCAGGGGGCAGGAAGCCTACCACTACTACCACCCTTAGCCAGGGGGCAGGATGCCTACCACTACTACCACCCTTAGCCAGGGTGGCAGGATGCCTACCACTACTACCACCCTTAGCCAGGGGGGCAGGATGCCTACCACTACTACCACCCTTAGCCAGGGGGCAGGATGCCCACCACTACTACCACCCTCACCCAGGGGGGCAGGATGCCCACCACTACTACCACCCTCACCCACGGGGGCAGGATGCCTACCACTACTACCACCCTTAGCCAGGGGGCAGGATGCCCACCACTACTACCACCCTCACCCAGGGGGGCAGGATGCCCACCACTACTACCACCCTTAGCCAGGGGGCAGGATGCCTACCACTACTACCACCCTTAGCCAGGGGGGCAGGATGCCTACCACTACTACCACCCTTAGCCAGGGGGCAGGATGCCTACCACTACTACCACCCTCACCCACGGGGGGCAGGATGCCTACCACTACTACCACCCTCACCCAGGGGGGCAGGATGCCCACCACTACTACCACCCTTAGCCAGGGGGCAGGATGCCTACCACTACTACCACCCTCACCCACGGGGGCAGGATGCCTACCACTACTACCACCCTCACCCAGGGGGGCAGGATGCCCACCACTACTACCACCCTTAGCCAGGGGGCAGGATGCCTACCACTACTACCACCCTCACCCACGGGGGGCAGGATGCCTACCACTACTACCACCCTCACCCAGGGGGGCAGGATGCCCACCACTACTACCACCCTTAGCCAGGGGGCAGGATGCCCACCACTACTACCACCCTCACCCAGGGGGGCAGGATGCCCACCACTACTACCACCCTTAGCCAGGGGGCAGGATGCCCACCACTACTACCACCCTCACCCAGGGGGGCAGGATGCCCACCACTACTACCACCCTTAGCCAGGGGGCTGGATGCCTACCACTACTACCACCCTTAGCCAGGGGGCAGGATGCCTACCACTACTACCACCCTCACCCACGGGGGCAGGATGCCTACCACTACTACCACCCTCACCCAGGGGGGCAGGATGCCCACCACTACTACCACCCTCACCCAGGGGGGCAGGATGCCCACCACTACTACCACCCTTAGCCAGGGGGCTGGAAGCCTACCACTACTACCACCCTTAGCCAGGGGGGCTGGATGCCTACCACTACTACCACCCCCACTCATAGGATGGACAATGCATGACACAACAAGCACACCACAACCTAGGGAATGCAAGATTAAGACATCCCCCCACCACCATGACAAGCGTGTGAGCAGGCTGTGTCAAATGCCTACAACACCGAACATGACTTTGAACATACAATGTGACCCCCTAGCACATGTGCCACACATATATGTGTGTGGCACCCACAATGCAAGCAGCCCATGACCATTGTGGCAATGGGGCCTAAACCCCCATCATCACAGTGACCAAAAGGCAAGTGTGGGGTCCATAGCTGAAGCACATTTTGACCATTGTGGCAATGGGGTCTAAACCCCCATCATCACAGTGACCAAAAGGCAAGTGTGGGGTCCATAGCTGAAGCACATTTTGACCATTGTGGCAATGGGGTCTAAACCCCCATCATCACAGTGACCAAAAGGCAAGTGTGGGGTCCATAGCTGAAGCACATTTTGACCATTGTGGCAATGGGGTCTAAACCCCCATCATCACAGTGACCAAAAGGTAAGTGTGGGGTCCATAGCTGAAGCACATTTTGACCATTGTGGCAATGGGGTCTACACCCTCATCATCACAGTGACCAAAAGGTAATTGTTGACAAAGAAAGAGCTGCAACTGCCAAACTGCATGGATCATTCCTGGTCACAGAACCAAAAACTCATCTGTGGCAAAGTAGTGTATGTGTCCCATTGCAACATAAATTGGGGGAGCCAAATACTGCAGTGCAAATGAAACATTCCTTTGGCCATGTGCAGACAAACAACACCCATGGGGGCTGAGACCGTCAACAGTCATCAATGACACAATGACAGAAGTGACCATCAGAATGCAGAACCACATATTTGCACCAATGGGCACACAAATGCAGATACCCTGTGGAGACAGCAGATGTGAGGTGAACAGATACCATACCATGGCAGCAATGGGACACACAAACCATGATCACTGTGCTGACCGATGACCTAGGAGTCCCAGGGACAGCAGGGGAAACACACCAAACAACATACAGCCAATGGCACACCCAAGATATGCCAATGCAGTGGTGCAGATGCACAAACACAAACAGGCAGACCAACACTGTCATCATACACAGCAGGTGAGGGGTGGGGGTGCCAGTGTCCCCAGGCAACAACACAACACATGAGGAGAGCTGAATACCAATCATACAGATGTGCATACACTGCCACACTAAGCTAACTCATGGATCCAAATCCCCTATGTGGGCAAGCAGGCATTGACAGGTGAGAGGGAGCACAAAACACACATGTCACACAGGCACGTAGGAACAACAACTGACACAGCAAGTCACAGACACACCACAGCACCACCCCCAGGGCCCCCACAATGTGGTGACCCTGGGCTGAATAAAAATACCACTGTGATGACAAAGCTAAATGTCGTTCACACTGTGAACCACAGTCAGGTGTCCTGAGCAACTAACTACCATCACACCTACACAAGCACAAATCAATCAGCATGGCCAGTAAGCCAAGGCCAACATGGAGGCAGGGGACTAGCCGGGCAACAACTCTCATCTGCACACACTCAAGACCACACCCCTCGACCTCCAACAATGTGCAGCAGTGAAGTACACATGCACTGGTAACATTGCACATGCACCCATGACTATTCCAGGGTGGTGGGTGGGAACCAAGGTGTAGAAACACATCACACATGGACACTCAACAAGACTCCTGAATGTCTGACACACTGCACACTACGCTGTACATGGACATGACGGCAATACCACTCCGACCAATGGGATCCCAGCCACAGTCACACACCAATGAAGAAGCCAAGGTCACCCACAAAGAACACACATAGACAACAACCAACATTGCAGCCCGGACCCTAAGGAGTGCCAGCAGTCACACACACAACGTGTCACAATCACTGAAAGATAACACAAACTGGAAATCACATGACATGGGCAAACAACAAGTGCCAAAGGGAAACCTGACTGTGACCCATCTGCGTCAGCACACAAACTCTGCCCTGACAGCAAACACACCTATGGGTGACACCCTGATGACCAGTAATGTGCCATGCACCCACATCACAGAGAACACAGGGAGAAGACTTTGGGGGAACATAGCTCAAGTCAGCAAGCATCACAAACAGGTACAACACTAGGGATCACAGCATGCGCAGATGAATGAAAGTGAACACACAGACATGCACATACAACACACACCTTGGGCGCAGGCAATGTCACACGTGTACACACTGCCATGAGGGGACTCCACTCCTGTGTGAGGAAAGCTGTGCCATATGTTGCCTCAGTAGGGCCCCATCATGTCAGCTGAGCACTTGGTCACACAATCAACAATTAGCACCAAATGAGGGCTCCCATCACATCAGCCTGGTCATGGATGTGCCAACGGAATCATCAGCACAGATCCAACACACTTGTATAGCAATGTTGCACTGACTACACGGATGAGTCCCTCCCCATTGATGCCCAAACCTGCATGTCCACTGGAGATGGCAACACGGTCAGGGAAGTAGACAAATGCAACGATGGCAGGCACAACAGATGTGCAGGGGTGGAAGCCACAGATATGAAATTGCCAATGTAAGTAGGAAACCCATTGCCAAATACTGAACACATGACACCCTCAGATGCTGCTATTGATGACATGGATACACCACATGATAGGACACATTCCCCCTGGACCACATGGGTTCCTGCACAGTAACACTTCATAATCATGAGACCAGATATCACCATCACTGCAGCAAGGGCATGGTTAGCTGCACCAACAACATGTACATCTGAAGCATGAGCACTAGAGAAAAGAAAGTTGCTTTATTCAGCATATGTGTTGTTTGATAACGACGTCCAGAAGAAATTAGAGCAAAGGCCAATGGCCAGTCCATTGTCAAAGTTCAAACAGGGTGACACTGGCAGATGTCACCCTACGCATGCCTGCACAATACCAGGGACAATCCACTAGGAGGGGCAACCGGGGGGCAGGCCAGGCACCGCAGGGACAGGATCAGGGCTCACCAGGGGGAGTCAGGGAAGGGGTGGTGGGTGCTGGAGAGCCACTGACAACTGCAGTGGAGGTGTCTGACATGGTGTGTGCCGGCACAACTGGGGGGCATGACACAGATGTCGTGGGTGCCGGCACAACTGCAGTGGACCCTGCAGATGGGGTGGACAGGTCCGCCACTGCAGTGCCCAAGTCAGACAGGGCGGTAGTGGACTCCACTGCAGTGCCTACCTCCAGGGGAGGAGAATGGGGAACAGGCAAGGTGGGTTGGACAGAGGGGGAGGACACCCTCACCACATCAGTGGCACAGACAAGCGCAGCGGGGGTGTGGTGCTGGGAGAGCAAGTGGCAGGGGGAGAAGGCCGGAGCATCTTGGGGATGGTATATCTGTGGGTGGGGGAACCTGGGGCAGGGTGTGGTGGGGGCACCTGTGCAGTGGGGGCCTGAGGGATGGAGGACGGAGACCTTGTGCCTGAGCTGCAGGGCGGTGGCGGGGTCTTGCTCTTAGCACTCCGGGGGACTTGCGGGTGGGGGCCTCAGTCCGTCTGCGCCTGGGGGAGGGTGTCCGGGGGCGAGGGGCACTCTGCTCCGTGTGGGTGGGCTTCCTCTTCCCCCGGGATGCTGGAGCAGCTTCATCGGTGGGGAAGAGGCCGAGGTCACAGAGGAAGAGCTGCTGTGACTTTGGGGTTGCAGGTGAGGCAAGGGAGGGTGCTTTGGAGGGAGAGGGAACTGAGGACTGCGCAGTGCATGTGGATGCGTGTGTGTGTTCCAGGGCCCCATCCCCTGTGAGTCTGGCTTCAGTCCCCTGAATGTGCGTGCGTGTGCGTTTTGTCATTGGCGTGTGTGTCAGTGTGCTGGATGTGTGTGTGCTGGTGTGTGCCTGTGCCAGTGTGTGTGTGCCTGGGATGGGTAAGGTGCTGGGGAGTGTGGATGGAGCAGAGGCAGGAGGGGTGAGGGACCGTTTGAGGAGGGACACTGCTGCCGTCAGGGAGGAGTCCATGGACCTATTGCCCCTCTGTAGGTCAGACATGCCCGATGAGATGCCCTCCATGAACGACACCAGCTGAGTCAACAGCGCGGTGTGCGCATGGAGGACACTCAGCATGGCTGTCTGCCCTACATGGAGCTGGCGAAGGAGGTACACAGACTCCTCACTCAGGGCAGCAGGGGACACAGGGGCAGGGGGTGCAGTGCCTGACCCAAAGGAGACACGCTCCCGGACATGGGAGCCTCCACGGACCTGGGGAATGGGAGCCGATGGGAGGGCGGTGGTGGTGCTGGTGGTGGCGGGGACAGCAACACTAGCTGGGGTGTGGTGGCTGCTGACACCCGCCTCAACAAGGGAGTCATCCTCCGAGTTGCTCTGGTCCTCAGCTGAGGTGGATGCTGCTGAGGACTCCTCGGTGTGGCTCCCCTCGCCCTCCGTGCCACTGGGTCCCTCCGACCACTCCTCGGCTGCTGACCCAGTCTGGCTCTCCGGCTCCTCCTGGTCCGTGGAGCTGTCCCCTTCCGTGGCCGTGGATGTATCTGCAAACAATGGGGAAACAGACAGACATCAGTCACCTGCACATAACGCACACACCACTGTGAGCACAGCACATCACAGAGCAAGCCCTGGCATAATTAGTTGTACATTGCTAAAAGTGCACTAATTGAACAGGAGAAGTCAATTGTCAGTCTGATGCCAAGCATGGCACTCACATCCCACATGGCCTTGCACCCATCTGTCTGGTGTCTGTTGGATTGCAACACCCCAGTGTTGACACATGCACCAAGTACACAGTAGTTGGACAGTGCAGAGGACACGGTGTGGACACATCACAGCTCTTGCCACTGAGTCAGTACAGGTTTCCGGATGTAAGGGATGCCCAGAGTCAAATAGGAAATGCATGTGATGCATACCAGCGACAGACACCATGATGCACCCATGTCCTGATAGCCAGCGCCACTATGGTGTGCATGTAGCACATGTCACTCCCCTGCAGGCTCACCAATCAGTAGACACATGCCATGGCAGAGGCATGACTGCAAAGTCATACATCACTGGCTCAGTGATGTATGACTTTGCAGCCAGACAACAACACTCTGCACTGTGTCACAATAGTAGGTCATGGGGAATGCAAGTCCTGGAGCTGCACAAGTGCACATGTACATCCCCCCCACAACACATCCTCTTAACCCTCATCTGTCCAGGTCATACCTATTGGACATATGGGAGACCTGTGACACTACCCTCTGAACCTGAGCCCCTCACACTCTGCTGTGCATGGGGAACAGCTGCCTGAACTTCACATTTACATGCCCCAGTCTGCATGGGCAGCTGATCAGACACCTATGTGTCACACAAGTATCGTCTCCTATGGTCACATCTCCAGTGGCATGCTGAGCCCCTACCAAGAAACTCCACAGCAGTCCTGGCGACTAATCCACAGCACACTGACACAGAGGCAGACACCTGAGGGGTCAAATCACTGTGCACAATGTGTCCTCTGATACACGGGAGTGGGAGTACAGAGTGTATTGTATGGCCTGGAGTAGGCATGACTGTCCAGCCCCACATGAATGAGGGATGAGCCCTGGACTGTAGGCAGCTGGCTAAGTATGTGTGACACACGTCATATACATACTCCTGGGGCCCAAACATTGTTCCCACCCGCAGCATGGGTGTGTGCCAGGTACCCCAGCCACATGTGGTGGATCAGCTCAGCAATTGGACCACAGATCAAAGTAACACGCTGAATACATGTCAGAATACAGGCATTGTGTAAGCAATGGACCCACCCATGATGCCCACCACAGAGTCAGGGAAACAGATGCTGTCTCCCACCTTGAGTCAAGCAAACTGCAAGGACACAGTCCTAAGTGACAGAATTCCCTGCATGTAAGGGCCACACCTGGGTATCAGATGAGGAGTGGGCAGTGCACAATAGAGGGACATGGCTCCTGGACAACATGACTGCTGTACTGTGGCAGTTCAACCTGGCCCGAGGAGGGCACATAGCATGTTAGACAGAGTACACAGTGCAGTCTTTGACTCACCCCTCCTTGCTGCTCTCTGGCCTTCAGCTGCCCATCCAGGTCTGGAAAGACCACCGCCAGGATCCTGAGCATGTGGGGGGTCAGGGTCCGTGTTCCGCCCCTCCTGCGAGGAGGCGACAGCTTCAGCTGGACCCGTGCAATCCTCCGGGTCCAGCCCCGAAGGTCCTGCCACCTCTTTTGGCAGTTGCGGATCCGGCGCTTGTAGACCCCCACGGACCGGACAGCCCGGACGATGTCCTTCCAGATCTCATGCTTCCGATGGGCAGAAGCCTGTCAGGATGACAAAGTGATAAGGCCATTACTACACATGCAACATATCCGTGCATGACACAGTTGCATGTACATGTCGCAATCACAGGGGCACATGGTGTACCCAGGCAGTGCACGGCTGCCCATGGACAGTTTTCCAGAAGTCACTACATGGTATCATTGCATGGGGAGTAAAACCCTGTTCAGAAGCACTGTCACTGCACCATACCTGTCCAGTGCAAGTCACTACACACTATGGGGGGTGACAACTACTCAGTGAGCCTGCTAGCCAGTGGTGTGCTGACTCTCAGCCTTGCTAGTCAGACAAAATGCACATTCAGAAAGGCAGTGCACAGAACACTCACCTGCTCCCCTGGTGTCCCATACAGCTTGCTGTACTGTGGAAGTAGGCTGTCCAGCAGGGCCTGGTTCTCTTCAAGGCTGAAGGCTGGGGCTCTCTCCACAGTACGTGCCATTGCAGGGTCCAGAGGGGCAGAGACAGCAGCAGTGCAGTGGCAGATGTCGTCCTGGAGCATGTAGTGCAGGCAAGTGGGCTCTCAGGGGAACATGCAGCAATATATATGTGCTGGAGAGGCAGATACTGTCCCTTGTGTCCAAAGTGATAGGTCCAAGTCGTTTGCATCTTCTGAATCTGGCCAATCCATGGAATAGCAGCACCAAAACACGCCCACAGCATCCTTCAAAATTTCAACTTCATGACATACATGATTTTGCAACATTGTTGTGGGTGACCAACTGATTTTCCAGCAACCGACTCGTTCGAATATTCGAAAACGCGTCCGTTGCCAGGCAAGCCCATTGTCAATGGGTGCGCACCGATCGGTCCATTGAGGTACAACGCGCACAGGGGTACAACGCGTACCCGCACACATTGAAAGCAATGGGCCGGCCGGAGGCACCGATCGGTCCATTGCTGTTCAACGCGCACAGGGGTACAACGCGTACCCGCACACATTGAATGCAATGGGCCGGCCGGAGGCACCGATCGGTCCATTGCAGTACAACGCGCACAGGGGTACAACGCGTACCCGCACACATTGAATGCAATGGGCCGGCCGGAGGCACCGATCGGTCCATTGCTGTTCAACGCGCACAGGGGTACAACGCGTACCCGCACACATTGAATGCAATGGGCCGGCCGGAGGCACCGATCGGTCCATTGCAGTACAACGCGCACAGGGGTACAACGCGTACCCGCACACATTGAATGCAATGGGCCGGCCGGAGGCACCGATCGGTCCATTGCAGTACAACGCGCACAGGGGTACAACGCGTACCCGCACACATTGAAAGCAATGGGCCGGCCGGAGGCACCGATCGGTCCATTGCTGTTCAACGCGCACAGGGGTACAACGCGTACCCGCACACATTGAATGCAATGGGCCGGCCGGAGGCACCGATCGGTCCATTGCAGTACAACGCGCACAGGGGTACAACGCGTACCCGCACACATTGAATGCAATGGGCCGGCCGGAGGCACCGATCGGTCCATTGCAGTACAACGCGCACAGGGGTACAACGCGTACCCGACACATTGAAAGCAATGGGCCGGCCGGAGACACCGATCGGTCCATTGCTGTTCAACGCATCACTGTACATGTGACTGGCATATGTCAGCATGCCTGTCTCAGATGGACATATGCCAGCCACAGATAGCTCCCAGGGAGTGAGGGGCACACCTACATCACGACAGCCTGTCCAAACCTTATCATAAGGCATGTAAGGCTGCATTTCCTATTGTGTGTATGTTGGTGTACATGTTGTCCTGTGGGTGTCACCTGTGGGCAGCCACCCCCAGGCTGTGCACGTGTTAATGGGGACAGGATCCTGGGTGTTACGTGTACGTGACCACTGTGATGTGCAACTGTTCATATCTGTGCATGTGCCATGGTCACATTTCACAGTGGTGTTTGTGTATGTCATGTCACATACCCCGTGAGTCCCATGTGGGACGGTATGTTTGAGCCAGGGTGTCCCAGTGGCACAATAGTGATGGCCCTCCACAGTCTTTGTGCATGTAGTGTTTACAATGTCTCTGATTTCATGTGCACAATGGGAGACAGTCTCCACATCCACGTTGTGTGTGCATGGACTCTGATGTTGTGCGTGTGTGTCACAGACGTCCATGGCTCTCCTGCCATGGCAAGTGTGGCCACTACCTGTGGGGGTCATGTTTGTTTTGTTGTGGTGTACACATGATACTCCAGGTGATGCCAGTGTCCATGTGGCATTACAGGGTCCCTGGGAATGTGCCTGTCGTTGAGCTGTGGTGCCTGGGGCACATCTGTCCTCACATGTCACTGGGGGGTGACTGTGACACAGCATCATGATATCCAATGGGCCAACC
This sequence comes from Calotriton arnoldi, assembly GCA_963921515.1. NCBI lineage: Eukaryota > Metazoa > Chordata > Amphibia > Caudata > Salamandridae > Calotriton > Calotriton arnoldi. The sequence goes on along the minus strand of CAWUFW010018646.1, from coordinate 3,318 downwards.
TGGGACAAATTGATGCCACCTGTAGGACCGTGTTGACAGATGTTGGCCATGTATGTACCATACATGTCGTTCCGGTACTGCACACTTCATGTAGTTGTGCCTCATGATGATGTATGTTGGGATCTTGAGTGTGTTCAATGCCGCATATGTGGGGTGACTGACGATCTTGCTTACTTCTCCTCTGCACTGCAGGGCTCCTGCTGTCCATCGGCCATTCCCAGACCTGGCAACGATGGTGGAACGGGACAGCATCCGACGGTACCGCTTCACCAGGCAGCTGATTGAGGATTTGGCAGTGCAGTTGTCCCCACATTTGCAGCCTGGCCGGCCGTATCCTACAGCGCTGACCCCCAAGGTGAAGGTGATGGCAGCCCTACACTTCTTTGCCACCGGTACCTTCCAACATACTGTGGCGTCTGCTGGTGGGATGTCACAGACCATGTTCAGCCGTGTGCTCCGCGATTTCTTGGCGGCAATGTTGCTCTTCCTGAACCGGTACATCTATTTCCCTAGACTGCGACGACTCACTGACGTGAAGAGTGACTTTTATGCCCTGGGGAGGATGCCGCATGTCATTGGCTCCATTGATGGGACACATGTGGCTTTGGTACCACCACAGGCCCAGGAGCAGGCCTACAGGAACCGCAAGCACTACCACTCGGTCAATGCACTGGTGGTGTGTCTTGCAGACATGACCATCACACACGTGTGTGCCCGTTTCCCTGGTTCAGCACACGATGCCTTTGTGATGAGGAGTAGTCGCATCCCCAGGTTGATGGCACAGATGCAGAACCAGCGTGCCTGGCTTGTCGGTGTGTACTGACTTTGTGCCATTGTGTGTGATCTGATCTGTAGTATTCTGCCCACTTTTCCAAGTCAGCTGATGTGCACTTGTCTGTCCGTAGGTGACTCGGGATACCCCAACATGCCGTGGTTGCTGACACCCCTCAGGAACCCTGTGACACCTGCCCAGATGCGCTACAATGAGGCACATGGTCGGACCAGGAGAGTGATTGAGCGGACCTTTGGTCTCCTGAAGAGCCGCTTCCGCTGCCTGGACAAGACCGGAGGGTCCCTCCCATATGCCCCTGCGAAAGTGTGCAAGATTATCATCGTCTGCTGCATGCTCCACAACCTGGCAGTGCGGAAGGAGTTGCCTCTCATCCAGGATGACGATGACCAACATCCGCCACCTGTGGAGGATCCTGGCCTGGACCACGATGCCAGTGACGATGATGATGATGATGGTGATGGTGATGTCCGCACACAGCTCATCACCAACTTCTTTAGCTGAATGTGAGTATCCTGAGGTGTCATGTGAATGATGTGAGTTGGCATGATGTGTGGGTGGTGCTCTGGTGCTGTTGGAGTGTGTCCATGGGCTACTTGACAGGATGTGTGTTGCGATGTGTGGTGACAGGTGGGCTGTACTCCCCAACAGTGTTGACATGCTAACTTGGTTCTGGGTGGGTATCTTGTAACATGTATTGTGCATGAGTTTTGCTGTTCTGTCCTGTACTGCATTGCTTTTGACTGTGTGTCATTTCTGTCCTTCACAGGGTACTTTCAGATTCGTTTGGTCAACTGTGTCCACCGACGACGTGATTGCACATCCAGGCTGGTAGCTGTTGTGTCCCTACAGGTGATGTGCGCCACACCCATGGACTTCCTTCTGTCTACAGTTGTTGACTGTGTGCCCGCTACCAGGTGGGGTTACCTTGCATCTGTAGTGGTTACGGCATGTTGCTACTGTGTAATAAACCTGTGCTTCACTTAGTGATGTGCGTTGTCTGTGGTCACACATTTGACTGCCATTTGCTTACTGCACCTGTGGGCTACTTGACTACAACTGGGAATGGGTGTGGTGTCTGTGCATTGCACCGTCTTCCCTGGCAACATCAGTGTAGGCAATGAGTCAGATGGCCTAGGTGTGTATGTGTTGTGTATCCCTGGTGGTGTGTCTCCCTCATATGTGTCACGTTGCCTGTACTCACATGCCTGTGTTGTCCTTGCTGTTGCAGTTCGCATACACAGTGTAATTTTGCTGTTCATCATCCCCATAACAGCACCCACGTTGGAATCACGACAGAGGCAAGTATGGTGTATTATTGTGTTTATTGTGATACATCTGTGATAATAGTGCATAGGATGGATTGTGCTGTACATGAATCTTGCAATCCCAAGTTCCTAGATGAATAGAAAGTCCAGGTAGACAGGATCCCCAGTATCGGGGCCACAGTTGTCTGACACATTGTTCCAACTTGTACTCCCCATGCAATGTGTGGGAGTAGTGTTGCCATCAACAGGGTGAACAGTCTGTGCACAAAGGCGAAAATCCAGAACAGGTTCAGGCTTCCTGGGAGTTGCGCTTGGCCATCAGCCTCTCACTTTCCCCTCCTCGGACGACCCCTCTTCTTGGGGGGCCCTCAAGTGCAGGCTGCTGCGGTGCAGGGACTCTCCGCCAGAGTCCTCCTCCCTCCCTGTGGCAGTTGCAGTTTGTTCGGTACCAGATGTTGTTGGCACACAGGGAGGTGTGGACTGGTTGCTGTTCATCTGGCGGAGGCATTGTAAAATGTCCCTGTGCACCGCCGTCATCTCATGTAGTACATCCCACTTGGACTCCACGCGGGACATGTGGGAGTCCACACGTGACATGTGTGACTCCACGTGGGACATGTGGGAGTCAAAGCGGGCATGATGGGCAGCCTGCTGCTGTTTGATGTCTCTGAGGAGCCCTACTACCTGGCTGAGCTCTCCGGTGCTGGACTGGTACGCATCAGCTATGCGTACCAGTTGTGGGTCTTCATGCACACCAGCAACGTCTGCAAGCAGCGACCTCTGTCTCCCCACCCCTCCCACCACCCCTGCTGACATGTGCAGTGTGTGCAGTTGCACGCACAGATAACCCTGGTCCACCTTGGGGGTTGGTGGTGGTGGTGGTGTCCATGGCCCCAGGTTGGTCCAGGGTCACTGCGCTGGTGTTGTTCCTTATTCTGTCCATGTCGGCAGGGATGGTATTCGTGGTGACAGTCGTTGGAGGGGTGGGTGCAGGGGGTGCAGCTGGTGGACCTGCTGGTGCTGCAGCTGGTGGTCCTGCTGGTGCAGCATGTTGACTTGCACCGGATGTGCCAGGTTGTTCTTCATCGTCCGAGGAGGACAGAGGCTGTACGACGCCAGTGAGCTCGGCATCCTCTTGAGCCTGGGACTGGGACTCCTCAGCGTCTGCTGCTGTGTCCCTATCATCACCTGTTTTTGGGAGACACAAACAATGTATGTCATGTTTCTGCAGGCATCAGTGGTTGACACACCTGACAGTTG